>BPLQ01015070.1:0-20944 GCA_021605075.1 Caerostris darwini | reverse complement strand
CATGCCCTCCGAAGTTCCGGTTGACAGGTGGGAGGGGTTGACGGGCTGTACTCCGTCAGCCAAGCATATCCCACACATGCTTTATTGGATTCAAGTCCGGTGAGTATGCTGGCCAATCCATACGGGTGATATCCTCCAATTGAAGGCATTCGTCTACAATGTTTGCACGGTGAGGACGGGCGTTGTCATCCACAAACAGAAATTCAGCACCCATGGCGCCCCGAAACAAACGTACATGTTGTTCCAGAATGACATCCCGATAGATGTGGCCTGTCATCGTTACACTCTGAACATGCAGGTCAGTTCTGGAACCAAGAATAATTCCTCCCCAAACGAGCCATCCTGCACCACCGTAACGGTGTCATTCAATGGTGTTCTCTTGGTGGTAACAGGTACCTGGCGCTCTCCATATGAAAATCCGGCGTGAATCAGACTACAAACTAAACCTGGACTCGTCGGAAAACATCACACAAGACCACTGTTGCGGTGTCCACAATGCATGCTCTCTACTCCAGGTTAATCGCAGGCGACAGTGAGTTGCGGTAAGTGGAACACATCTGACAGGCCTACGAGCATATAGACCAATGTGCCCTAAGTGTCTGTACACGGTCTGCCTTGAAACTGCCGTACCGATAGCTGAAGAGAGCTGACGAGACAGGTCTGATGCTGTGCTCCGTCTGTTTCTTTTGGCAGTAACTGCTAAATACCGGTCCTCATTCGGCGTTGTAACTCGTGGGCGACCTGTGCTGTAACATCTACTCACATTACCATCCTCTTGGAATCGTTGCCAAAGCCTGGAGATGACACTCTGGGCTATTCCAAGTTCCTCGGATACTTCCAGCTGGGTACGTCCACATTCCAGTCGTCCGATAATTCTACCACGTAAAAAATCATCCAAACGCTTCCTTTGTGCCATAACTATGCGGCTATTGCACTGAAAGGCTTTTAAAGCGCTTGTGAACAATTTTACTTGTTTGCCACCATTCCTTATATACCCCTCTCTTACACTCTCGTCATTGTGACGTACTATCGGCGCCATCTGGTTATCAGAAATTATTTTGTGGACTTTGTTGATGTTTTCGTCTGTAAGAATCTCTTTGGGGAATCCACTGCGTGCATCGTCCTCCGTGCTCATTTCGCCTCATTTAAATTTAGCAAACCACTTGTCTAAGGTTGATTTTCCTGGTACAAAGTCCGAATAATGTTTATCAAGCCAAGCCGTGGCTTCAATAGTATGTTTTTTTCGCCAAAAAGCAATGCTTTATTAACACACGAAATTCCTTTTTATCCATTTTTTCAAACTAACAAAAGTTGCTTCACTAAAAATGCTATAACTCACATACTAATAGTGCAACAGCTGTCAAATTTATACACGTGTCTTTTGAAGGTTAGGGCCAACTAAAACTCTTATGGATTTAATAGTAGTGGCGCCATCTATGTGTAAGCTTATGAACATTTCAGCTCACCTGTTATATATTAACAACTCTAATCATTTGGCACACTACAAAAATTTCAAATAAATGAATAATTTATTTCTTTTATTTTTGAAAAACTATTCTTATATAATATGTTTCTTACTGCTTCATAATTTCTTCCGTAATTTATTCAACATTAAAATTTATACAATAAATTTAATTGACTTGTATCTTATTAATTAAAATTTCTTTCTATTACTCATATTCAAAGAACTATTATCTTTTTCTAGTTAATTTATTAAACTTTTTATTTTCCGCAAATCGAATAAATGTAGTGATATTCCATAAATAAGATTAAAATAGATCATCATATGACACAAACTTAAACATTTTTGTTATTTTTTTTCTTTGTAAAACTTATTTACAGTGTGTCTGTAAAGTAATTTCAGTACAAATTTTAATTTATAGAAAATTAAATGAGATTAAAAGATGTTTTTGTTAGGGATTTATTGCGGTGGGCGGATCAAATATTATTTTTCGGAAACTATCGTACTCTTTTTACTGTTATTGTATTACATTTAATATTTGTCGTAATTCGAATAAATGTAGTGATATTCAATAGATAAAATTAAAATAGATCATGATATGACACAACCTTAAACATTCCAAATATCAATTTGTGATATCTTTTTTCTTTGTAAAACTTATATACAGTCTGTCTGTCAAGTAATTTCAATACAAATTTTAATTTCTAGAAAATTAAATGAGATTAAAAGATGTTTTTGTTAGGGATTTATTGCGGTGGGTGGATCAAATATTATTTTTCGAAAACTATCGTACTCTTTTTACTGTTACTGTATTAAATTTAATATTTGTCGTAATTCGAATAAATGCAGTGATATTCAATAGATAATATTAAAATAGATCATCATCTGACACAACCTTAAACATTAAAAATATCATTTTTTTTTTGTAAAATTTATTTACAGTCTGTCTGTAAAATAATTTCAATACAAATTTTAATTTTCTGAACAGTAAACAAGATTAAAAGAGGTTTTTATTAGGGATTTCTTACGGTGGTCGTATCAAAAATTATTTTTAGGAAGCAATCGTACTCTTTTTACTGTTAATATATTAAATTTAAATATTTGTCGTGATACGAAGAAATGTTGTGATACTGAATATATAAAATTAAAATAGAACCTGATAAAGCACAAGTTAAATATTCAAAATGTTAATTTTTTATGAAAATAATTTTTTTTTTCATCTAAAATTTATATACATTCTGTTTTTAAAGTATTTTCAATACAAATTTTAATTTACAGATAATTAAACTGTTTAAAACTACTAGAGCCATGTCACACGTTTTTAAAATTATTTTATACTCTTTAATGGAAAAAAAATATATATATAACATCTGCCACAAAAATGCCTATAAAAACATTAATGCTTTGAAAGGTATTTTTTAACGATTCTAAATCATCTAATTCATGTACTATATTTTATACCTTTTATATATGTTATTGAGTAATGGACAACCTATGCAAAGTTCAATTTCAAGTCTTTTAACTTATCAGTGTGAATTTACTAATAGTCACTTATTATATTTGTAAAATATTTAAAAATAAATCTTTAGTAAAAATTTTCAGGGACCTTATACACAGTCCAGCCATATTAATGTGACCACCTGTCAAACGCCAGAATAACCACCTTTGGCAGAGCGGACCGCTGCGAGACGTGCAGGAAGAGAGTCAATTTGGTTTCTGAAGGTGTTCACTGGGATGTTGAGTCATGCCGACTCCAGCGCCGTGGCCAGCTACGCTAGATTACGAGGTTGAGGATCCATGGCGCGAACAACCCGATCGAGGTGGTCCCACAGATTCTCGATTGGGTTTAAATCCGGGGATTTTGCTGGCCAGGAGAGTACGGTAAACTCATCCTGGTGCTCTTTGAACCACGCACATACACTGCGAGCTGTATCACACCTTGCAATGTCCTTCTGGTAGATGCCATCATTCTGAGGAAAAGTAATTCGCATCTAGGGGTGGACGGGATCCGCAAGGACAGATGCGTACTTGTGCTGATCAATCGTGCCTTCCACAATGATGAGTGCACCCAATGAATGCCAGGAAAACATTCCCCAAACCTTAATGATGCCTCCTGCAGCTTGGATACTTCCGGCAATTGTTGCAGGGTGTTTGCTTTCAGACGTTTCACGCAACCTTACGCCAACGATCATCTGTCCGATGGAGCATAAACCGTGATTCATCGGAAAAAGCCACCTGTCGCCACTTTGTGGACGTCCAGTTTCGGTACTGGCGTGCAAATTCCTGCCTTCGTCGCCGATGAAATGCAGTCAGCATAGGTGCATTAACCAGGCGTCTGCTGCGGAGGCCCATGCGCAGCAACGTTCGCTGAACTGTTGTTGAGGATACACTCTTGGTAACCCCTTGGTTCATCAGGTCGGTCAGTTGCTCAACAGTTGCACGTCTATTAGCCCGAACGCATCTCCGTATCCTTCGTTCGCCTCTGTCATTTATAGCGCGTGGTGCACCACATGTGCCATGCCGCGAATTTTGTATAGGGCCACTTTGCCATGCACGGTTACTTTTACCACGGCGGCATGCGAACAGTTCACAAAATTATCCGTTTCCGAAATGCTTCCACCCTTGGCCCGAAAGCCAATCATCATGCCCTTTCGGACGGCGGATTAATCGCTACGTTTCTGCATTATGCCAGCGATTGAAATGCTTTCCGATGACCTAGGACATCCTTTATATACATTCCACTGCAATGTTCTGCTACCTGCCTTTTGTGATTGCTTATTTCACGTTGACGTCGAAAGTAGGTGGTGGTCACATTAATGTGACTGAACTGTGTATATTTCTTTTCAATCTACATTATATAAAAATTGCCCAAATATTAAAAAAAATTCTGTAAATCTAGCTTTTCTTTCTAGAGACTTTTAATACAATGAAAACAACATAACCGTCATACTTATTCAGTCACTTCATCTGTGAAACAATATTGTGCACGTAATTTTTTACCTAAGGCAAGATTCCCATTATAAATAAGAAGTTTTTTTCTTATTTGGTTGATTTTTTATTTAAAATTTTAATAAACCAAGTATCAAACCCTAAATTATTATTTTAGCATAATTATGTGTTAATATATTTATAGTTAAATACAGAAATATAAAACAAAGAAATTAAACTTTAAGTAAAGCAAATATGCATGCATATTAATAACAGAATATTTATTTCAATCACAAGTTTTAAAAATGTTTAATGCAAACGCAAGCAAAAATTTACTATCAATATGGGTTATGTTTATTAACAATAGCTCTAATTTAATCGATATAAATAATAATAATAATTATTTATTTATTTATTTTTGCAATATTTTTTTATTCCACAATTCTTTCGTTTTGAAGATTAATCAAACTGATCTAACAGTTTATCTTATTCTTTGAGATCAGATAATTTTTTTATACGAATAGAATTTATTGTTATGTAGCTTCTTGTTGTAATTTAATAAAACTTTCCTGAATTACATTAATGACTTGAATGATAATAAATGATAAATATAAATGGTGATAACAATGAAACCCATATAATGACATATTTGCTGCAGCTTCAAATCATGAGATTCACAAATAGTTCTTTAAAGGCAGGAATTTATTAAAATTTGTTTTATTGTGAAACATTATTAAGTGGCATCCATATCAATTTTTATAATTTTTTCTCTTGCAAGTTTGGTTGTATTTAAATCCAAAAGTAATATTAATTATAGTTATTTTCTATATCCTAGAAGTAAGTTCAATTACTTTGAATTTTGAATGAGAAATTTACAGAATCATTAGAATTATTATAATTTAGCAAAAAAAAAAAAAAAAAACTATATAATTTTTTTCGTGAAATTATAAATCATACTTCACTCCTAAGCTGCCTTTAATGTGAAAGATACTCTTTGTAATTAAAGGTTTCTCCGATTTCATATTGTTTTCCACTGCAAGGATTTTTTTTTTACCAGATGCCATTCTATGTCATAACGTCAAATATGTAGTTGCTTCCCCGTTATACTAGGTTCAGCTCATTAAGCCTGTTAAAAGACACTCCTATTTTTTTCCATCCATTTTGAAATGACTATTTCCAAAAATGGTGTAAGGGAATTCAAATTTTTTTCTAGTTTCTACTAGAACTTCATTCTGGATTTATTGCGTACATGTCCGGAAAAACATAGAAATTTTTATGTGACATAAATTGTCAGATATCGAATTAAGATCCTTTAATTTGGAAGTCCAATGCTATAAAGTTTGCTTCAACACTTCTACATTTATTTTCAGATTAGAATGACAAACATTTTCTCAGCATCACAAGTTCGAGTTATACATGAGCTACATCAAATACTCATCCAAATTGAATTATTTTTGTCTGGTAAAAAAATAAATGATGACAAATTAATAATAATATAAAAAAACTATTAACTAATCAAAAATTTCACAACTACAAATTTAATAAACAAATAAATTTTAATTTAAATTTAAAAAAAAAATTAGATAGAATAATTCTTGAAAGTTTTCTATTGGTTAAAATTAGTAAAGAAATTAAAATTAATTCAGAAATTTTAAACGTTTTTTTACTTCAAAAATTATTCTCATTATTAGTTTTTAAATTAATAATAATAAATAAATAATTTTAAAATTTTATTTTTATTGATTTATTTTATTAATTATTTATTTTTAATATTATTTTCTAATAGGAATCTTTATTAGTGATCAATAAAATTAACAAATAATAATATCTCTCAAATTAAAAGCTAAAAACTTATTTTTATCTCGTAAATTAAAAACTTGGATTTACACTTTTGTGTAAATCCAAGTTAAATCAAAATAAGTTGAATATTTTTTTATTATTGTCAAGTTGAATATTTTGAATAAAATGTGTTTATATATTTTATAACCATATTGGACTAAACATAATGAGGGTTATTGGTTTTTAATTAATTAAAATAATTTTTAATTAATTTTTTTAAATTAAAATTTGTTATTAATTTTCGACTTGTTGAGTCATCAATCTTTAATTTCTTGTTGTTAATATACAATAAATCCTCAAAATCAAAAAGATATTGAATATTTTTTTATGAAACGCTTTTATCTTTTTTGCAGTAAAAAAAGTGTGCTTTAAGAACTTCAAAACCTCAAATTTTATCTGTCAGTAAGGAATTAAAGAAACTTGCATAGAATAATGGAAAGAAGTTTTTTGTGACAGAAAACAGGAAAAATAAGTAATAACCTCAGCTCCATTACTAGATTGAAAAATCATACTAATGTCATAAATGAGAAAAACTTAATTAAATAAAATATGTACTTGAAGATCTGAATAATTTTAAAAAGAAAAATCACTGATTTGTTCTCTTCACGCGTAAAAATAGAGGGTTTTTTTGTTCGTCTTTCTTAGCAACTTTTTGACGCTGATTAGGTTTCTTGGAGAAAAATAAAAGAACCCTAAAATCTCTTATCCTACTTATCGAGAAATTAAAAAAAAATTCAATATTTTAATACAATGTAATAAAAGTATCGTTCTGTTTTTATCCAGGTTTAGTAATAAGAATGATTGTGTAATAGAAGAAACATTACTTTGATGCCGTGCATTTTTTTAAATACTTGTTAATGCATAGAATTCTGGGAAAAACATTTTTGCGTTGAAGATAAAAAAAATGCAAGAATAAATGATAATTTCCATTATCGGATTAAACTAAAACACTCTTTTTATTTTTTTAGAGCATTTCTACAAAACATTATTGCCAAGTCGAATATTTTTTAATTCGCTTGTGGAGAATGGGTTTATATATTTAATACCATATTGGACTTTTCAGAACATAATGATCATTATTGGTTTTTATTTGATCCAGAAATGTAATCATGTATCCGTTTTTTAAAAGCCTGAGATCAAAGAGCGATTAAAAAGATTTCTTTACATTTTTTTTTGTAAAGTAGCTGCTTTAAAATTTTGTCTTCTTTATTTTAAATGTAATTATTAGAAAGAAAAATAGAGTTTCCTTATATTGGTAAAATCTAAATAATTGAAACTAAAAAAATCTAAATATTTGAACATAAAAGTAATTATTTTATTAATGAATTCTTTTTTCTTTCCCTAGGATTTTTTACATTATATATATTTTTTTAAATTTTAGAAATATTTATTTAAATTCAAAATGATTACTAGAATAATATATACGTATTAGGCTCAGTGTTATTTAGTTTACATCACAGAGTGAAGGGGAATTACTACACATCAATAATATTTCGCTAGTATAATGTGAAATATCTTCAGGAATAGTATATGTTCTGTCTACCTAAAACACGTTCATAGAAAAAGAAATACATACGGATTTATCACGCCCATTATTATCATAGTCAAGGGATCTTCATTTTAAACTGGTCTCCATAAATCTTTGTAAACCTAGCGTGCTGTGCCCTTTCGGTGTCAGGAAAGAAAAAATATATATTTAAGGGTGGATTAAGGCAAAATTAATATGCTTTACTTCATATTGCTTCTTTTTATAAAAGGAATTAACAATTCAAAGTATTTGCAGTGAAGCTCTTTATATTTGAATTTTAAAACGACAAATTTTTCCAATCACATTGTGTTGTTGTTTCTTGTCCCACTTGGTAGACAGCGATATTTAAACCAAATCCAAGAACCCATGTGGTCTCATGGAAGGATAGAAAGGAAAGGGGGACAGCTTCTGCTGTCATATAACACCCGCAGGTAGAAGTCTCACTTGACTTCGTATCGCTGAAGAAAGGAGAGCAGTGTCTTCCAGAATAATCACAAATGAATGCATTGACAAAAATGCAACAAAAAAACATCAAATGTCCTTTCAAATGTCATCCTTTCGTATATTGCCTAGGGCATTCAGAAGGAACTACCTCACATATGCGTATCTTATATGAGAAAACCAGGAAAACTCCCATTAGGTAATCCGACTAACGAGGCAAGATGCAGAACATCCCAAACGCCTTCTAGGCTCCTCGTTTTTTGAAACAGTGTCTACAACAAAGCCGCCAGCGAATTTAATCTCCTTCCTAATGCTCACCAGCGACGTTGGTTGCCACTGAACCACGAGTCGGGTTCGTTCTCAATCACATATTACTTCCAATCATTTTGAAATTTATTCAATATTTGAAATAAAAAGTTCACTTTTATTAAGTCATTATTATTCAATGACAAAAATAATACACTAACAATAAAAAGTTTATAACAGTTATCAAATGTTATTCTAGGAATTGAAAGTGAATAAGGTAGTTACAATCAATTTGAAAGCTGCTTCTGTCAAATACAACAAAAAAAATTTAATTCTCACCATACATAATATTCGAATTAAAAAAAAATTGTCAAATATGACTTTTCTGTGTTATAACTTTACAATTATTCAAAGAAAAAAAAATTGTTAAGTTCTTGAAACCTATTCCACAGAAAAATTTTATTTTTAAATTTTTGCTTTGTTTTAAAATGATATAAAAAAAATAAAAGGGAACACATTTATAATAGTTAAAATTGTCAATAAAATAGGAGTAAAAAAATTTCTTTTATCTAACTATATTATGACAAACAAAGTTTGCAAAAAAAGATATTTACTTTAATGATTTCAGATAGCTGAATAAAGTAAGGAATCTATAGTTTACTTGAAATAATTTTCCAGATAAATTTTTGTTATTTAATATGCAAAATTGTTAAAAATTATGCAGGCATTTCCTGGAATAGTTCTTGTGCAATAAATTTGTTTTCAATTCTACTATCTTAACCTAAAAGTCATTAGTTTAATAATGAAGGAAAAGTTGGCATAAAACATATTGAATTGAATTTTATTCACTTAATTTAAAGACTTGTTTAATTGTTATTGAAATGAACACTGTAAAATTTGAATTAATGAATGAATATTATTTAAAAACAATCAATTAAATTGATTGTTTTTAAATAATATATTTTGTATGAGAATTCTGAGACACCTTTGAATACTTTTACAGCTGTATTTACAGCTATATTTAGAATACTGCCCATTATTTTTCCAAATTATAATTATGTGAGCTTTCTTGTTTCTTATGACAAATTTAAAGATTTCTAATGATATAAAGCAATTTTCAACAGTAATGACGCAATATCTATAAGTGCATACTTCTATGACATCATAGGGCTGAAATAAATGCTTTTGGGAAAGAGCTTTATAATAACCATTAAGAAGATGTCCTTGGAATTATCTCATTAGTAAATCTATTAGCAAATAAAGTTTATAATTTTGCCTTTTTTAATTCAAAGTAGAAAACTTGCAATCTAATATCAAAAGATGTATATTATTAGAAAACATAAGGTATGAAAAACAATAAACATGTCAGAGATTAAAAAAATATATATATACACAAAATATACGTTAAACTATTTTTTAATGCTAAGATACAAAAATCTGTCTGATGTTTTCCAGTAAATTAAGCAAAATGCTTTAGAAAATGGTGTAATAGAATTATTAAATTAGTTTTATTCGCAGGTTCTAAGGATTTTTGTTAGTCACATTCAGTAAAACATGGCCAGATGATTCACTGGCAACGTTTGCCGACTGGGGTTCGATCCGCTGGCGGCTTTATTGTAGACACTTTTTCAAAAAACGGGGAGAGTCGTTAGTTGGATTACTTGGTTGGAGTTTCTCTCGTACGACACGCAAACGCATGGTAGTTCTACCCTAAAAGTCCTCCCGGAAGGCAATGTCCTCATACTACAGCCATACGATGCCAAGTCAGACTTCTAATTGCGAGTGCTGCATCACAACAGAAGCTGACCTTTCTCTCATCCATGAAAACACACGGGTTATGGACTTGGTCTAGAGTAGGTTGTTGTCCACCAAGTCGGGTAAGAAACAACCACAACAGCCATGCCAAAATAAGTTATTCATTTTTTTGCACGCTAAAATAATTTATTTTGAATATTTATTGTATATATTTGCCATATCGCTTTTGGTTTGATAGAATTAAATTTTTCTTTCGTAAGATTTTTCGTAAAACATTTCCCATTTTACGAATAGATAATTTCCCATAGAGTTAACTAGCATATTCCTAATTTTTTTGGAAATAGTATCATTGAATTTTTCGAAATACTACTGTGCCCAAAAAGTTAGACCAACCTTTTTTTTCAAAAACTCTTTATTTATTTTTCCAAATTTATTTCATCGCCTTCAAAGTAATCCCCTCTGGACACAATGCACTTATGCCAAATTTTTTTCCAATCCTCAATGCATGCTAAAAAGTCATTGACTGGGATGGCCTTCAAACCGCGCGCGGCGATTCACGTTGAATCTCTTCAATCGACTTAAAACGTTTTCAGTTAGGGAGTAGCCATAAGTCGCACGGTGTGATTACGGTGGTTGTGGAACGATATGGGCTTCATTTTTGGCGAAATGGTCACGAAGAATCAATGCAGTGTGAGCTGGCACATTCAATGTTTTATTGATGGTCGTGGTGGTTCATGGTCGACCAGAGGGCTCTTCGTCTTCAATGCGTTCTCTGCCTTCTTTGAACTGTTTATACCACTTCTAAACATTTTTTTCCGATATAGGAATTCTCGCCGAATGCCTCCTGCAACATTCTATACGCTTCCGCAAACAAAATTCAATGCAAGTTCTTTGCTCAATTAATTCAGACATTTCAAAAATCCCCGGAATCAGTTTTAGCGTCTCACAAAGTCAAGCGTAACTCAAACACTATATTATAATATTTTGACGTCAAATTTCACACAGATGTCAAGAACAGTGCCAGCAACCTAGCAAAGAAAAAAAAAGAAATTTCAAAAGCCCCAGGAATTTTAAATTGAAAATTGGTCTTACGTTTTCGACACAATAGTATATACCTTAAATAAAATTTAATTTCCAGTAACTAAACAGTAATATTAATTCATCTTTAATTCATTTGTTTTGCATTGACGCAAATTTTTCAAATTAAATTAAAATTTAAGCTTAAAGAAACATCTATTTCAAACTACACAATAAAACGTCATGTAAACTTTTATATTTGTTTTATATAAAATGTCTTTTATTTTCCAGAAATTTTGATTTATTTTTTTACTTGCATTTGAGAGTTGACATGTTAGATTTATGTTAAAGTAAATATATTTTGCATATATATGTTCAATTTTATGAAATAATTCATATGAAGTGGGTTATCTTATAATTCTATTAACACTTTTCTCTATTCTTTGAAAATTGGCTCCATGAAAAATTGAAAACTCGGAAATTATGGATCCTATCTTCTGCTTAAAATAAAATTGAAAATATGAATTATAATACTTTTCTAATACTTAAGATTTTGCTTTTTATTGAACAAAGGAGAACTAGAAGAGGTTCCATGCTTCAAACTTTTATCAAAATTTCATTTACATTTTGAATACAGTTTAATTTTATAAATATATCTTGTTAAGTTTTCAAAGAAAGAATTGATTGCAAAAGATTAAGATCTATTAGCAAATTTAAGATTCAAAAAATCAAAATTAAAATCATATTTAAAAATTAAATGATGAAATCTTTGATATTCCTTGACTAATGTCGTGACTGACATCTGACATAAATAAAATAATATCATAATTTTTATAATTGATATATATTCGGTTTATGCACACTTTATAATATAATTTTTAATATTTCAGTCCAATATTATATTACGTAGTTCTTTCAGAGCAAACTATTAGCAAATGTTTGAATTCTTTCTTTTTATATGTATTTCCGATCTGCTCTTTCAAGGAAGAAGGCGCCTTTTGTTCAGAGAAGCTTAGCACTATTAATATTACAGAAACAGATTTAAGGTTCGTCCAATCCCTCTATTTTCATGTATTGAACGTCAATTTTGTTTGAAATATTTGACAATTTGCAGACTGAAATAAACAAGGAAAAATTGTATCCGAAATTATTTTTTTGAATGATAAATTTTTAAATTCTTTTTTTGTTATAAATGACGGATTTTTGATTTAGAGTTTATAATATTTTTTTCTTTTGAAAACCAAACTATGTTTTCTTGCCCAATTTTATGTATAAACTCCAACACTTTTCGAGAAAAACAGTCGCTTAACTGTTTTCTTTTCTGTTTTTGTTACAGCGAATCTTGTGGTGTTGTCATTTACTTTTAAACATACATATTAATAATACCCGATCCTATAAACAACCAGCTACACCGTTTACTTAACACACGATAACCATTATGAAATTCCGCAATAACCCATACCACATTTTAAATCAACTAATTCGCATGCCTTCAGAGACTTATGTAAGTTGGAAAAGGAAACACACATGAAATAACACACAGACGAAAATTTCATAATTTAAAATATAAACAAAAATGTATTTATTGATATTTACAATAGTAAGCTTGAAATTAAAGTCATTTAATTAATGTTATCAATAAAAGTATAATTCAGACAATGCCTTAAATAAAATATAACTTATGCAGTTGCTTGCAATTCTAAATTAAAGTTCAATAATTTAATAACAAGGTGATTGACCTTACAGTTTCATAATTTGCCACTACAGCTGGGGAAGAAGGGCTCATTTTTTTCTTTGTTAACTTTAATGTTTTTAATGATAATAATGCTCTATACGCACCATAAATCAAAGTCTTGGCAGCAAGGGTGCTCCGTCCAACCGCTCATGGGGCTCTTGTGTCAGCAGGAGACCAAGGGAAACTTGACTATATAATGTAGCTTGGATTGTATACTTTCTTCTTTCAAGTCCCGCTGCTGCCAGGGGTTCACCAGTGAAATCATACAAGTATGCCAGAGCAGCCAGTCATTCCGAATCGCCGTCAAACTCCCAGTTTATATCTCTATATTTTGCGCTGGTGGTGTACAACCTTCTCAGCCTCGCTCAGGCACCTTCCTTCAAGCTCCGGAGTCTCCGTTCCTTGTCTCTTTTCTTTCTCTCTGTCCCCTTGCGATGTCCATCACCTCCATTTTATAGTTCATTCTCGGTGGGGGAGGGGGGCGATTGCTGACACCGTATTAGAGTCTATATCTGTTGGGCAGACACTGCCCCCGTCCATAAATCCTTCATCCCCAGCTCTGACCCATCCGGTCAGGTGCGGAGACCACACACAGCCCCCTTCCAAGGGACACACATAGAATATAGTCTAACATATACAATAATAATATAGAATTTTACCATACAAATATTTACTAAAAGACATTGCTCATATTGACACGACAATCTTTCTAGCAAAACATGTTTACAATATTTAAAAATATTTCTGTGCATATTTCTGGAAAAGAAAAAGTTTAAAATTTTATCGAAAATAATTATGAATGAAGTGCGAAAATATTAACGAAAATATTTTCTGTCGACTATATATACCATTGAAAAAATATTTATATATTTTTAAAAATATAACACAAGTATATTAGAATAACGTGTTATGAACAAAAAAGAAAATTTGTTAAAATGAAATATAAAATATTATGTGTTTTTCAATTTTAAATTTTTTAGTTAAACATTTCAAACTGAGCATAAAGTAAACAATTGAAATATAACCCGATCAAAAGAGGAAGTATATTTTTATTGACTTTACAACATCTAATAAAAAAGGAGCGAGCTATTTATTAAAAATAATTCCCCTCTCAAAATTATTATAATTTCCACAGCCTAGAATTACATGAGATAGATAACAGATCAGATCCGAACTTTATGTAACAAAAATATATTTCTCATAAAAATTGCTTTTAAAAAAAATTACACTTTATGCGAAGATAAAGAAATGCCCGTATTTTTTTTTTTTTTTTTTCAAAATTACCAAAAAACAAGGATTTAATTATTGTGATTTCTTGAGAAAGTGAGCATTCCTTTATCGGAAAGAATTGTTTAGAAGTGGTATAAACAGTTCAAAGAAAGCAGGGAACGCGTTGAAGAGGATGACCATCAACGTCAACCGAAGAAGCTCACGTCCAAAAAATTAAAGATTTGGTGCTTGCAAAGCGTCGATTTACAATTAGAGACCTTCTGCTGATGTTGTAATTTCAAAAGGAAAAGGATCGTTCAATTCCATTTTGGGCTTCAAACGCGTCAATTCTCGATTGGTATCAAAAACACTGAATGAGCCAGCTCCCACTGCATTGATACTTCGTGAATTTTTCACCAAAATGAAACCCATGTCGTTCCACAAACATCGTATTCACATCGAGCGACTTCTGGCTGTTCCCTGAACTCGAAAGACCACTTCGAGGGCACAGTTTTCAGTCGATTGAAGAGATTCAACGCATTTTGGAGGCCATCCCTACCGATGACTTTTTTAGCACGCGTTCAGGATTGGAAAACGAGTTGCAATAAGTGCATTGTGTCTGGAGGAATGACTTTGTAGGCGAAGAAATAAATTTGGAAGAATAAATAAAGAGTTTTTGAAAAAAAGTAATTGGTCTTACTTTTTGGGCACAGTAGTACATTAACACCGCAATTAATTTTTAATTATACAATCAGCAATTCTTTACCTAAAAAACCACATTATTGTCTTTTTATTTTAATGCCTATGATATGGGTTTTAAAATACGAAAGTATACTTTTATGTAGAACTATTTTTAAAAATTAATAAAGCCATTTTGATAAATAGCTATTTTTTTATATAGAATAAAAAAAACTAGTAAAACTCAATTTATCTGGATGAACATATGAAAGCGAACTCCAGTGGCTTTATTTTAACAATTATCAACACCATCCAAGTAAGATAAGCCAATATCAACTAGATATGTCCCAACAATACTTCATGATATAAGAAAAAATAGAATTCATGACACAAGGACAAACATAATTTAAGCATTTTTAAACAATTGTTGAATTTTAATACACATGTTGATTAATAACAGGTTGCCTGAAATGTTCATAGGCTGACATATAGATGGCGCTACTAGTATTATATCCATATAATTTTTAGTTAGCCCTAACCTTCAAAAGACACGTGTCTAAATTTGACAGCTGTTGCACTATTAGTATGTGAGTTATAGCATTTTTAGTGAAGCAACTTTTGTTAGTTTGAAAAAATGGATAAAAAGGAATTTCGTGTGTTAATAAAACATTACTTTTTGGCAAAAAAAAAAATACCATTGAAGCCAAGACTTGGCTTGATAAACATTATTAGGACTTTTCACCAGGAAAATCAACCGTAGAGAAGTGGTTTGCTAAATTTAAACGAGGCGAAATGAGCACGCAGTGGACGCCCCAAAGAGGCTGTTACCGACGAAAACATCAAAAAAGTCCACAAAATAATTTCTGATAACCGTAAATTGAAGTTGATTGAGATAGCAGAGATTCTAAAGATATCAAAGGAACGTGCTGGACATAGAGTGAATGAATATTTGGATATGCGAAAGCTCTGTTCAAAGTGGGTGCCGCGCGAGCTCACAATCGACCAAAAACAATAACGAATTCTAAGCAGTGTTTGGAGCTGTTCAATCTTAATAAACCCAATTTTTTGCGTCGATATGTGAAAATGGATGAAACATGGCTCCATCATTTCACACCGGAGTCCAATCGGCAGTCAGCCAATTGGACTGCACTTGATGAACACTAAAAATGCTATAACTAACATAATAATAGTGCAACATCTGTCAAATTCATACATGTGTCTTTTGAAGGTTAGGTCTAACTAAAATTCATATAGATTTAATACTAGTAGCGCCATGTATGTGTCAGCCTACGAACTGTTCAGCCCACCTGTTAGTTATTGGTATGTATATATACATATATATGTATATATGTATACATATATATATATATATATATATATATATCTATATATATATATATATATATATATAAATTAAGAAATCGTAAATTTTAGTGTTTCTGTGTCTACCCTTGTGTTTATCAAAAGATCGATAAATCACGTTGTTATGAAGTTATTTTTGCATGTAACTTTATACCAGTGTAAACAAATCTTATGAATTTGTGATGACACGTGCCAGAATTAACAAATCCTACTTACTTTTATAGTTTAAATGAGTATTTAAACAGGTTATATTTCGATTACCTTTACTTTGATTTATTTTTTTAACTTTTTTCATTGAAAAATTCAAATAAAATTGATAATTCTTACATAAAACTATTCTGCTCGTTACAAAGAAATCATCGCTATATTGACGTACAAAGATAACAGATATGCATACATAAAATTATAAATATAAAATTCAAATCAAATCAAATTAACGCTATATTCGTTTTATCATTCTTATTCATTACTCTGCGAGTACAAATTTTTGCTCTACATGATGAGGAAATAACAAATGAAAAACAGTGTGGTAAATAAACGAAAAGTAGGTAAATAAAAGAAAAGTAGGTAAATAAAAGGATAGTAACATGAGGTAAATAATGGATACCAGTCATTCTGACAATAAAACAAAATATCTGAAATCCATTATTTTAAGATTTTTCAGCACATTAATATAGTTTTAAAATGTAACGGTGGAAAAACGAAATAGAATATTGGAATTTTAAGTTTGGTTTACTAGTTATGATTACTGTTATGACTACAAGAGTGTAGTTTCATTTAATCAGAGAGCAAGGTGGATTTACTGGTGTATTGTAGAAATTATTTGCTATTGTGTGTGTGTAAATTTGTATATGGATTTTCAAAACTTTAACTTGAGAGTTCTAATATATGCAAATACAAAGCTATTTTTTATATAAGTTTACATCGCACTTGGTATTTTAATATTTATTGTGATTTTTAATCGTGATTCTAAAAGAAAGAAACAATTTAATTATATTTTGTGAACTTATCATTTTTATGAGGTCATTTTTCATTTTTAAGTTTCTCATTTATTTATTTGACCTGTCACAACATTTTTAAGAATCTTGAAATGATTAATTTAGGTTATATATATATAATATTAATTGAAATCTATTAATATTATTAAACACTTAATAGGGTTTGGTTTGTCGCTCTATGATAATTTTTTGTTCGCTTTGGGCTAATTAGACCAGGACCTAGTCGGACCACTCACAAATCTCCATGCCAACGCTAGAATTCGAACTTGACTGTGGTACCAACGACCAGACACTTAATGGAGATTTTGCAGATTTAAAATTATATTACAGTTGGATATTCATAATTTTGCATCTCGACCTACAATGATAGTTGATGTCAAGGTAGGACGGTTCGATAGTTGATCGTTGCCAATAGCAACCCTCACAAGCCAACAAGAACCAGATAAGCCTTCTAAAAATAGTCACACAACGCATTCGCTCTGGATGGATCGTCTAGGAAGTAAAACATGGTACCAATACTCAAATCCAACAAAGAGACCCATCCAAGAACTAGTAAATCACACAACCACCGCCATGCAATATACAGAACTTAAAAAATTTTGTTTGGAGAAATGCCATTAAATTTTAAAACGAAATTGATAACAGAAGAACGTCATCATTCCTATTTAGCCAAATAAATATGTATAGATATTTAGTTTATTACAATATATATATATATATATA
The DNA here is from genome assembly GCA_021605075.1 of Caerostris darwini. Classification (NCBI taxonomy): domain Eukaryota; kingdom Metazoa; phylum Arthropoda; class Arachnida; order Araneae; family Araneidae; genus Caerostris; species Caerostris darwini. The sequence goes on along the minus strand of BPLQ01015070.1, from coordinate 3,023 downwards.
TATGTATATACGATATATATACAGAGAATCAATCTCAAAAACATCAAAAACTGTATTTAAAATTTTCACAAAAGAGGCCAGTTTAAAAATTCATGCTCATGTAAGACCCATCTTGAGTTTCCAAAATAAAATAAAAAAGAAAAACTGGAAATTGCATCTTGTGGTTGGGGCCTGAATGGCCGAGTGGCTTGCTCCCTGGCGCTGTGTACCACATGTTTCGAATGGTAGCGGCGGTGGCATGGATGTTTGTAGTAGCCTAACATGATCATAGAGCGTTGCGGGGGTATTGTTACCCCGCATCCCTAGCTTGTCTTCAAGCTACACACACCTCCTGGGTTGTGCTAAGTGAATAACGTCGGTGCAGCGCTTGCCTTAAAGCATCAAAGACAATTGGCTAAGTGTTTGTTAGCTGCATTAGAACTAAAAAAAAACATCTAGTGGTAGAAATTAGATAATAAATAAAATAAAACAAAAAATAAATTAGCCGCTTTCTTCAATTTAGCATGGTTATCCAAGCTTTTTTCAGTTCCTTCTATTACCTCACACTCTCCCTATATATATCTTCTTCAAATTTTCAGTCGTTCATAAAATACTTTTTATTCCTCCACTCAAGGTCAAATGCACTTTTTTTGAACTTGTAGGGGAGAACATTTGATGTTAATACAATTTTTTCAAATATTAATTCATTCATTAAATTAAATTAATTAATTTTAGGTTTTTTTAGATTTAAGTTGCATATAGCTACCAATAAATGGCTCCAGATAAACTTTAAAAAATGAATGAAAATTATTTATAAAGGATTTTCTGCAATATAGAGAAAAGAAAGTAGGAATTGACTAAATCAGCAATACTGATTAAATCAGCAATTTTTATAAACATTTCATCGTCATAAACAAACCATACTCATCAATTCATCATCACCAATTACAGTTTTTATAAAATTAATTCTCGAATTTTGATTACTCATTAGATAAATGCATAAAGATAAAATGTATAAATGAATATATAATTGATATAATTTTTAATTTATCATCAGACAATAATTAATTTATTAAATTTTTAAACTATTAATTTTTTTGCAAATATGAAGGAGACAATGTTGAAGTCAGGACTTATAATTTAACAATATTTTGAATTAATGTTTTAGAACAAAATTTAGCTATAAAAATAAAATTTTTTATAGCAACTTCTTCAATGCCGCGTGACGGCCTGATGGTCAATTGGCTAGCGCTTTGTCATTTGGTACCATACTCTTCAGGTTCAAATCCTCGCGGAGGAATTAAAAATTTAACAGTTGATTATTTCATAGAAAGCAAAAATACGTTTTAAGATTTACAATAGGCCAAATTGTAAGTGGAAATAATGCAAAGTTAAAGTTCAAAAATTGCAGTTATAATTAATGTACTCTTATATACCTCATTTATCTGAAATTAGGAAATATGCTTTCACCAGTTTTATAACGCATATATAAAAATATATTCGCAGTATTATTTTTCCTCGATTCAATTAACAGAAAATAAGATTTTTTCCTGAAAATACATTATAAAAAAATTAAATCAAATGATTTCAATTTATACAAAGAGGAATAAAAATTGCGTTTATTAATTTATTCCAAATAGACACCTACTTTTCTGCAATAAAATCAATTTATATTTCTTTAAAAAAGCGATAAAATGCTCTCTTCTTTTACTCAATTTACTTTCAGAAATGAAACTTTAATAAAATCAGGTGCAAATTAATTAACTTCACAATTCTATTTGATATTTTAATTTATTACTTATGAATTGGAGGGATACACAAAAGATAATCGAAAGTAGAAAAACATGTCCCTCAAGTTGCTGGTGAGAGAGAGAAAAAAACCCAATTTATTCCATTTTGAAAAACCATCAAAATTAAAATAAATCGTTAAAATATTCATATACTATATTTCTATTGCATTGATTCTAATAATTTAATTTCTGCATTATTTTTCATTGAAAAAAGTAATTTTCAGCTACAATCAATCAATCAAAAATATTTTTCAGCTACAATTCAATAATTTACAGCTACAACGAGAGTGAAATATGAATGTTGGAAAATCTAAATGTAATTTTAAAATGTGATGTGATTTCCGAAACATCAATGTATGTTTCTTGATTTAAATAAAAATTTTATATGAAAAATGGAATAAGTAATTTATTTTTCAAATTGAACTTACATTTAAAAACAAAGGCAATTTTCCATTATAGGTAAATGTAATTTCTAATATTTAAAATTAAATTTCTAGTTGTAAATAAAAATTTAGTAATATAAGAAATGAAATAAATAATTTGCTGCTCAAAAAATTTAATGTTTTAATTTATTATACAAATTACAGTTTTAATCGAATTAATTTGCGAATTTTGATTTTTCACTAGATAAATGTACAAAGACAAAATGAATAAATGAATCCATAATTGGAGTGATTTTTAACTTTCAATCATACAAAGTTTATTTTATTAAATTTAACTATTATTTTTTTTTTTTCTAATATGAAGGAGGCAATGGGGAAATCAGACAATTCTAACTAAAAAGGCATTATAAATGAATATTTTAGAGCAAAATGTTGCGTTTGTTTACTGTACCTTCTTCTTCATAGCCACTCTAACCTTTCGTACTATAGGCTTCAAGTTCTGACCTTTGGTTACAGGCTTTTCATCCTGATGGCGGCATGGATGTTTGTTAGTGGTTCGGAATCTATGGTTAACTGTAGGTACCGGTCTAATTAGCCCAACGTGTGCACAAAATGATTGTAGAGCGACAAATCAAACCAATCTTTATTGGCGTAACAGCCCCATGGTGAGTCAAGGCTGTCTGCCTATTGGTAGATATCTGGACAGGAAATGGTAGTAGGTTTGTCAGCCTCGCGCCCGTAAGTCATATTATAATGGGATCTACTGTTTAGAGTCATTTCCCCACCACTACAAATATCTAGGGCACTCTGGGAATCGAACCCGAAGCCTGTCGCTCAGCCATCACGCCCATTTATCATTTTAACTAAAAAC
>BPLQ01015067.1:963421-978421 GCA_021605075.1 Caerostris darwini | reverse complement strand
AAGCACGGAATTTGGGATGTACATACTCCCCTTGATACTCAAACCAAACGATAGGACTGATATGAGTTTTTCATCCAGAGTGTCTGTAATCCAACTCCAAGTAATGTGTTTATCAGTTTTCGATCTCAGCCCTTAGTTCGAATGCATAACGTGTTATTTACCAAGCCTCATGGTCTGTTTGCAAAATGTGTTTAATTATTTTTTTTAATGGAAAGTCTTTTTTTAATTATTTTTCTTCTTTCAGAGTATTCGATAGACATTTAATAGTTTTATTAACTTCATTGATATTTGCCAGTTTTATATTTTTAAATTCCATTAATTTGGTATGCATATGAAAACATTTAATTTTCGAATAATTTTGAGAAACCAATTCAATTAAACGCAACACACGTCAGTAAAAATAATACGGAATACCTGCATTAAACTTAAAGAGTCGTCTGCCAGAAACTCCATTAAGGAATGATCAAGCTGGAGGTTTCGTATGTAATGGGGAAAGAAGCGAAGTGTAATGAAGCGATGTTGCAGCTGCCACAGCTGTTGAGCAGCCTGTTGTCAAATCACAACCGGCATGATTTCAGCTCGCTTCAACACTTAAAGTCTATTGCCAGGTGGAAAACGTATCAGTCATTTGGAGAACTCGACTGTCTGTCCCACCAAAACTTCTCTTTGGGCACTGGAGACAGGTTTATTTGGGGTGATTCTTTTTCTTTCTCGTAGTGACTTTTGGATTTCCAATGCTTTCTGGAAGTCCAGAATAGTGCATAGCCTTTTTTTCGTCAATGTTGGAAAAGTAAAGGAAGCTATAAAATTATATTACAAAATCCTGAACAACACTTGGGACGATAAATCGGTACAAAATTAAGATTGCATTTCAGTTAATATTTTTAATTAATATGAATAATAAATTATATAACATCAATAAATTCATTATTTATACAGCATATTGTAATAAAAGCACATTGGTGTAAACAATATTTCAATAATCCATATTATGTGATTTAAATCCAGAACAGATAATTTCTCTATTGTTTTGCATGCCATTTATGCTTCTTAATCACATTTAAACAATTTATTTGTTTGAGAATTTTCTGTTACGTAAACTGGGAAAGTAAATGAACATTTTTGCGTTTTTCAACGAGCAAATAAAATTCTAAACGTAATTCATGAAAATTCACAGTTATTTTCCAGAATTTAATTTTTATTTTAATAAAAATGTGATCTAAGTTGACCAAATTTTGTAATTTTATAATTTGCATAAATAAATAAAACTGACAGCACTCAAGATATATTGAGTCAATAGTTATTTATGCGTATTTTTAGGGAAATATTGATATTATTAAAAGATTTTAAGTATAATATAAATGACAAAAACACAGAAAATGTAATAGAAAAAAAAATACAGAACTCCCTTTTTGTGTTCGTGTCTTAATGCGTCCCTTCAACCTTACGTTACCATACGAAATAATGTATGTTTTGGTAAGCTTTACCATCACACAAAGTTTGCTCCATAATATTGACTTACCCTGTGCACAAACAATTCGTCTAGGAAATCAGCAAAACGTAATATCTTGAAGAAAATTTTATCAAGATATACATGCATATGTATTCATCAAAAGGAATTCAGGTAGCTAACTAAGAGAACCTTATATATATATATTTACCCAGAAGTATCCAGCTCATTTTAGTCGATATAGATAAGGTGTAATGAATAATTGCAAAGTTATGAGATTTCTTAATTTTTTTAATCGGTATTGAGAAATGCATAAAACTTAGATACGGTTTTGAGGCCACAAGTTTCGAGTGCTCTTTACCAATAAACTCCGATTAATTATCCGAGTGATTCCCGCCTCATACACATCTGGGAAGAGAAAGGAACTCGCAGTCAATCCTCACACATCATTAAAAGGACTGTTTTGATGAAGTTCCCTTTGGGGAGGGGGGGGTTATACTTGGTAGCTGGACTGACTTCCACATTTGACAATGACTACTTATAAATTCATGTAAAACTTATGTACTTAAAAAATATATATTGTGTTGTATTATATGAATGCGAAAGTTCTGAATTTGCATGTACTATTTAAATTTAAAAAAAATTAATAAATAAAACCGTTTATTTAAGTGTGCAATGTTAAGAGCAGCTTGGCATTCAATTTCAAAAGAAAATCCTGAAGCAACATCGTGTCATTATTAGACACAATTTCATTTAAACAAAATATGTTATTTACATTACAGTACATTATGTAAGACACACATAATTTTTTTTCAATCGTATTATTGATTCAAAATGTCAAAAGTAGAATAATTATAATTGAATATTTGAGTGATGATAAAAATGGTAACTGTATTTGTACTATATAAAGTTAAGATTGTTATTGCTTGCTCTAACTAGATTTGTTAAATTGATATTTAGACTATTGTTAACTCTAATTATTTATTATTATGTTATTAAAAATATTATTTATTATACTCTTTTAGTAATTATTAAACTATATAAACCATTAAAAATATCATCTTACGACGTTATTAATTATTTCAATACTATTTTAATATAGTTAATACAGAATTTAATTATCGTAAGTTAATCTACTGCTGAAAATAAAGCATATTTTAAATCAAATGAAATTCTAATGTATTCAGCGTATGGATTTATCATTCCTATCCACATCATGCAGGAAGAGGTTTTGTTTTTACTTTGCTAATCAGTTTTAACCAAGCATAACAATTCACTCCGGTCCTTATAAAAGAAAATATTTAACTAAAGATAGTTATAACAAAACAAAATGCGATACTTTAACAAATGAAACACTTCCTGCATAACTCTGTCAGAAAACTTATCAATGCTAATAACAGAATTTATAGAATTTAGAGGAGGTAAGAAAACGATGCCTTAATGCATAAATTCTGCTGGAAATCTCGGAAAGTGTCAAAATAATTTAAAGTATTCAAGATTACTGAAAATTACACATATCCTTGAATTTATTAATTAAATCAGATCTTTCTGTGCGAATGATTTAAAGTTCATTTTCTCGTAGTTATAAATGCTTATTCACCGCGTAAAATATTTTCAGAGACGATTCTGCAATTTGGTTTAGAAAAGTGATTTGCATGAATATTTAAAATAAATAACACGTTTTAAAATATTTGTAGACCTTTATATTTATAAATATATATTGATCTTTCTCAACTCTCATGTATTAAGTTTTCTCTACGTTTAAATCATACTTTTATATTATATAATTTTCCAGTTATATAAAAAAGTGTGGAATACATTAATACAAATAATTTGAATTTGAATAATATAAAAATTATTTTTTATAATAATGATTAACTCCCTAAAACGCTGACACAATTTTTTGTAAATTAATTAATTAGGTAGTAAATTCTTCGTACTGACTAATAATTTAAATACTTTGAAGTATACAATTATTTAATGTAGTTTAAAAAAAAGCATTAAATATTTTCCATTTTTTGCATTGCATTCTTTGTCTTCTAAATTTTAAAAATATATTTATAAAGATTACAAAATAAAACTTTAAAATTTAAAAAAAATTCCAAAAAGGATAATCGCTATACTGTTAGTTGACAAGTATTGTTGTTAGTACTATTAGAAATTTCGAATAGGTAACAAAACAGTACAGAGGAAAATATATTGCGGGGCAACAGAGGAAACAGATTAAATACAGTACAGTACAGAGGAAATATATATAGGGCGTATATAAATATATATACGCCCTATACTATTTGAACAGCTCTAGTATGGAAAAGTGCAAAGCTGCAGAATTGGAAAACTTCAAACCAAATGGCGGAATAGGGGATAAAGTTATTTTTGTAAAGGTGTTAATTAAAAAAAAATTAATTTTTTATTTAAAACATCATAAATTATTGCATCATAAACATCATTTTGCAAACAAATATTTTCCAACAACAAAACAAATGCTCATTGATGAAACAAAAAATGCAGTTTCGTTTTTTTCGTTATTATTTTAAATAAAAGTTTAAAAACCTTTCCTAACTGAAATCGAAATATTAATTGCATATAAAAATACATTTAAATAATTAATAATATATTTATTTTTGAAAGAAATAATAAAATAAATTTTCTTGGTTTATTAGTGAGTATTTTTGCTTCAAAATAATTCAAGCTAAAAATAAACGCTAAAATTATTAATAAATTAACTTACATAAGTACTCGCACTTTAAATTAATAACCAAATGTTTAATTTTTACACTTACATATTTTTTATCAAAATAAAAATTATAGCGATTAATTAATTTTTTGAAAAATAAATCTAATTATTGCATTTTTAAAAAAATTAACTACAAGACTTGCCACACACACAAATCGTCTTGATGATAATAAATGTATGCCATAGCCTGAATGCCGAAGTTTCCTCTCATCACATGCATTAGTTTCCGCTCATTACATGCGTCACAGACACAGAGCATGAAATTTAACTTTCGTCATGCTTAAATTTGTCATACACATTTTTTTTCGTTTTCAGGAAGATGTTCAGACAGTAATCGTGAATGTAGAACAATGAATGATACGGAACTTCATGGAAGGTACATAAGTCAGCGAGGAAGGTGGGAGCAAAGGAACTGACTGAATTGTTCAAAAGGTATCTGCAGATATATAGCTGTAGCAGATGATAGAATATATGACTTGAAAGTCTAACGAGAACCAGTCTACTGGCTGGAGCGGGAAAGTACATAAACAGAATCGACTTGTAGTTTCGTAGGATGGAACTCGACGCGTAGCATACAACAACTGCCCCCACTATTAGACTTCTATGTGAATATTAAGGGAAATATTACATGAACATTCAATTACTCTGCATGTATCAAGGTCACTTAATTCCGGGTTATGATTTCTTCCTATGGGATTATTTAAAATAGACAGTGTACGTTAAAAATCTGATCTGAACTAACAATTATTCAGCGTGTAGTAGCTGTCAGACTGAGAAGAATTCTACGAAACAAAGTGAAATTTCGATAACTGATTGCAGCAATGTATAAACAGAACAAAATGGTGTTTGCGAAATATCATTTTTGGAATTCGCCATTATTTGTTTTTAAGTAATGATCTAAATTAACTATAAAGCCTTAAAATAAATACAAATTAGCTACGTGTATGTGTGTTATTTCAGTAGGAAATACTGTCTACATGTCTTATGTCTTGTCTGTCTTGTATTTGTGTTATTCTATTATGGAGTGCTGACTATTGGTGTATGTAATATTTTATATAACATCCTATGTCTAAGAAGAACGTAAGCACCCTGGGAAAACATTATATACATAACACATGAGTTTTTTTCCCAATTGGAGCCAATTTACTGGAGTAAATAGAGGTATCTATACAAAGAAAGATAAATTTCAATCCATTAGTAATACGCAAAAGAACCAGCTACATTTATTCACTCTTTGATGGCTCCCAGTGGAATTTCACATGTCGTAATTTCAGAGTTGATGGGAAACTTTTGGAGTGCTGTACCACTCAGACAAATAAAGAGGAATAAAAAAAATAGCCTGTTTCTAACAATTTGACGATATTACCTAAAAAGCCCGAGATTATGATATATTTTCTCCGATGGTTGAACTGAAAAATTGCTTTGGGATCCAAATTGAAAACCCAGTGAAAAGAAATTCTTGTATCGATTTGAAAATACCAAATTCTACAGACTAATTTTCTTGTTCAGGTTACAGTCAAACCTTATCTTTTTAGTGTCCACCTATGTCTGAGCAGCTATTTTTCAAGAGGTTTTTCTACTCTTGCGACTTTTATGTACACTCTTAAATAAAAATTGTAAATTTAAAAAAAAAAATAATTTAAGGTAAAACTTTTTTTTAAACAATTAACACTATATGCAAAAGTGTACTTTAAAACCTAATTTACTTTGAACATCATTTAAAATTATATAAATAATGCGTAAAAAAGCCTAACATCTGATTATGATTAAACCATATTACATTATTAAATATTATTGGCTTATAAGATTTAAAATTATGCATTAATATACATATTTTCTTTTTTTTTGCAATTTGATTGTGATTAAAAATAACTACTCTATTTTTTTCAGATTATAAGTCAAATTTTTGGGTTTTGACCATGAGTGAAATTGAATAAATTTTAGAAAAAAATCTTAAAAAAATCTTCTTTATTAAATATTTCTTATAATTTAAAAGACTTTCTTCAGGTTGTTGTTTATACTGCATTGTAAGACATTAAAACAGATTTTAGAGGTCGGATATTTCCGTCTAAATTACTTTACATACAACAGCAAATATTGAATTTGTTCTTTGTCGTTTGTATGAAGTTGGCTGTACTCTTTAGTTAGTGTCACTTTCTGTTCTGCTACATAATTTACACTATTAACGAACGAAATATTATTTTGCTTTTCTTGTAAGATTCATCTTCTTTCTATTCTATTATTTGCTTTGAAAAAAATCTGAAGTTGTATTTACGATTTAAAAAAAAAAAGAAGCATATGCTATACCTGTTGATATAAAATCTTGCAGATTAAAACTGATTCGACCAGGTTCATTTTAAGAGATCATAATTATTTAAAATATCATCATTTTCCTTATTTTTCAAGAGAAACATACTCATGAAAAAGCAGAAAAAACAGGGTAACAAGCTTTTCTGACATGCACCGTAGATGTAAAAAAAAACTGTTCAATGCTCCAGTTGAAATTACATAATTTATACATTCATATTATTTTAGAGAAGACCTGCAAATAATTTTTAGAGCAAAATAAATGATATAGCCATTCTCATAATATTTTCCAACAAATTATTAAATATTGCGAATTCTAGATTCTTCTTGTTTAATCAGTTTAAATTGATTTCTGAGTTAATATATTTTAAATGATTAAATTGCCTTTCCCATCCATCCACCATGATACATAATCCCTCTGGAGGTCTAAAAGTTTCTGATAATCCCTTCGAGCCTACAATTCCCCGAGTACAATTCTTTGCAAACTCAACGATAATCTGTTGAATTAATGACTACTTTTTTATGAATTGAAACTTCAGATATATCAATCTGAAAATCTCTGTGATCAATTAAACTCGGAAAATTTTTAAATAGTTTGGACATCAGTAAATCAGATGCTACTAAGACACCTAGCAACAATACGTCAAGAATACTTCGAATATATGATGATGGAAAGTTATCCAGAGCATTTTCCTTGTTCCTTTTGTTCAATAAGGACACATGTCCTTTTCAAAATCTCATGTTTATTAAAACTGTATTAAAACTCAAATACTTTATTTAATGAATAGTTTCGAGAATTCAAACGCTTCTTGAATAGCAGTAGCTATTGCTTTCACTGTTTCTGATGGAAGTTTTGGTATTAAAAGTACATTTGGTCAATATCGTATTGGGCAAATTGTTCAATTTCGTTTCCCTGAAACACTGATTTGTGATCGGACAATAGTTTCACTATGTACGTCTACTAAAACTCTTCAGTCGTTGTGAAAAGTCTAAGAATAATCTGCTAAGAACTGGCTTTTTAAATCTTGAGCTCTGTTTTCCCTGCTTTTCATTCTCAGACACTGAAAAAAGAATTTGAGATGGACCACGCCCTATACTATTACATGCTGTGAAAACAACTTTGCTTTTTGTTTTTCTACCAAATAATTATGCAGCATGTAACATTATTGTTTAGGAAATTCTTAATACCACTTTTTTTAGGGATGGGACATAAGATAAACTTTGATGAACTATTCTTTATCTAAAAACATCTACCACTTTCAAATAAGTTATTTTGACTTCATATTCACCCGAAGGAAATGTATTGGTTAAAATAGTAATTTTTTTTAAATTTTATTCTTCATTTTTTTAATATTTCAAAATGAGACCTTTATTCCATAGACTTTCTTCAACCTTTGAAGATTACCAGCATTTCCTGTTCTACAAGTAGTTTTTACTTTGAAATTATTTTTATTAAGTATTATAATTATTTTTATTGTTTATTATTCCTTTTTGGATTTTGATCATATCAAAAACTTTAGCTTGAACAATATCCAACAGATTTTGTAGAGTTATTATCCGTTCTTCCTTCTATTTTAAGCTTTCCAAGGGTTTAATTTTATTTTCCTTGTCCTTTCTACAATTTTACCATTCTTTAAAAACCTTAGCACATTCACAAATACGATACACATTACTACTATTTAAGTCATCTGAATCTTGAATATTTGTGTTTATTTAATTTTATTAATGTAAAAAAAAAGTACCGAGGACTTCAGATGACAACATTGTTTGACACAGTGTAGACATTTATCGAACAAGCAAAATATCTCAAGATTTGTTTGTTAAGATGGATAATTTCCTACTAGATGTCTTTTGCAAATAATGTTATTAATTAAATCATTTTGATACTGCTATTACGCTATTATAATATTTAAATAACTTCTTAGGCCTGCTATAACTTAAGATTCAAACATGACCGAAAAAAAACTATTACATTTAGTAGTGTAGCTGACTCAAAACTGATATACTTGAGACAAGCTAAGCCAAGGAATATGATGTGAGCTTTTAGACATAAAACTATGTTTCAATATTAAATCTGACTATTATTTGAATGTGTAATGAAGAGGAGACGGATATGTACATATATAACAGTACATATAAATAAGTGTATAAATATTCAGTAGTTATTATTGCTATGTGTTTACCAGTTTTATGGGAAGTTAATTCAAATCTTGGGAAATTTCTTGAGTTTTCGAAATTTTAATGCTTGGTCGTGACTCCTAAAATTTATTTTTAAATCTTTAAATTTTTTAAAAAGTCTTTATTTAGATATGAAACAAAAAGAAAAGGTATCCCAGCAAAATTCCGAACGTGGATTATTGAGGAAATCCTCATGTTTTTTTGTTTTTTTTAATTTCCTAATTTTCTCTTCCTTCTCTAGGGTTCACTTCTCTCTTATATTTATATAATCGGAGTGGTGATTTGCATTGAACCCTAAATATTTCACCTCCCCCCTTGAGGACAGTATCGTCTTCATTGTGAACCAGTGCTTTATATATTATCAGATATTTTGTAATCAAGATTGAGAATTTCTTTTTATTCCTTTGTACTTTCTTTAAAAAAATGTTTCTAATAAAATTTTCAAAACTTAAAAATGATTGATAATGTCTGATTATAAATGTTTTAAGGAGTAGATAATTTCCATATCTGATTGAATCAAACAGAAAAATTATACTTTTGTAAAGTCAAATCTTTACAAGAAATTGTGTCTCAAAAAATAGTTATCATATCTTGGAAATTTCTTTATATATTGTTATTTCAAATCAATATTTTCATTTATTTCCCTTAAAAATATTCGAATTTGGAATGTTATTCGCTCCACATCTTTCTTTAATGTTTCGTTTCAACTCCTAATTCAAAGTGAATAGTTCAATAATCAGTCATGACATTTATGAAGGAAAATATCGACAGGTAAATTCTAAAAACAGAACTGATGAAATTACAACTAGTCCTTGACGATTTTATTTATTCCGATTTCAGTCCTTCTACTTTCGGATTCTAAAAGTTAAAAACAACTATTTCATACGTTAGAAGGAAAGCAGAAGTGTCAACCTGGTTACAAGTTTTCAAAGATGCATAATTATATACTAAAAAAACTAAAGGAGAGTTTGCAACTCTAGAGATATTAATTTTATTACTTGACAAAAGGTGCAACTATGTTTTTAATGAAATGGCAGTAGGATATTCAACAGCCAAAATATCTAACCGTTGGCCTATGTGAATATCTATATACCATAAAATTAAAATTATTATTATATATGTTGTTGTTTCTTATCCCACTTGGCTGGCCAATCACCCGAGCCCATACGCACTCATGATTGAAGGGGAAGGAAGCAGCTTCTGTTGTGAGGGAGCACCCGTAGGTAGAAGTCTGACTTTGGCTCTGTGACGCTCTTACAGTCATAGGAGACCGGGACCTACGACTTAAAGTGGATTCCGAACCACTACAAACATCCATGGCACCGCCGGGATTCGAACCCGAAACCTGTGGCACCGAGCGCCAGAGCGCTAGACATTCGGCCATTCAGGTCCCAAATTTGTGAATGCCAACGGCACGCGTTGTTCCCAGTTGGTCACCCACCCAAGTACTGACCGCGCCCAATGATGCTTGACTTCGGTGATCTAACGAGAACCGGTATATTCAGCATGGTATGCCGTTGGCACTTAATAAATGATAAATTACTATATTTTATTAGAATTATATTTAATTAGAATTATAATTTTTTGAATAAATTAAAATTAGTTTTTGAATGAATCCATCTATTGGACCTAGAACCAGATAACTTTCATGAAATATTTGGAATTTTTCACTTGTTTAAGAATGTAGGCGCAAAATGCTAGCAAGCAATGCTTCATGTAGTCTTCACACACACTATATCCATTAAAAAAAATGGAATCAACCAAAAAATCACCATAAGCGATGTGATGAATGTCCAAATAAAAAAGACAGAAAAACTAAAATACATTTCAAATTAGTCAGAAAATGCATATGTATACATCATATGGATTGTATCCGAAGAAGATATTTAGACTGAATATTAATGGTATAATAAAAAATATATATATAATTACATTTTCATTTTTCTGGGGGGGGGGGGCGATGCATTTCATAATGTCGAAAATAATAACAAATTAATTCATATTCAAATACATTCATATTTTAATTATTTCGTGTCATGTGCCCACTGTGGCTTTAATAGAAATAAAACGAATGATTAAGAATAAAGGTTTAATAAAGGTTTTTATAAATGGCTTAATGAATATTCGATAGCAGATTTGATTCAAGCTGCTTCTAACAAATGTTACCTCAGTTAACATTTTGGTCTCAATGGTCCCCCAGAAACATCTTTTATTTAATACGATCGTTACTTGTACTTCGGTATGAGTCTCCGAGGAGCATAAACGATGTTAGCGGTCAATGGACCATTCGACAAGAAAAAAAAAGGTAATGGATAATTGAAGCTATTCCTTTTAATGAAGTTAAATCTCTTTCTGATGTAGCATGGATGTAAATTTATCATTCATAACAAGACTTGGAAAATAAATCTTATTTTTGCTGCTCTGTAGTAGCGATGCACACACTTGTGAAGACCACAGCTTTCTGGTACTCACTGTATATTAACTATGACCAACACATGCACACATACAAAAAAAAACAAAAAACTGGAAATTATTTATAATATATATTTCATTTCTTTATATAAGACAATAAATAAATGATATACTATAGGAAAAAGCGTTCTTATGCGGATTATTGATTTAGTATTTTATTAAATTTTTAATGAATGAATAAATAATGAGTCTAACGATCTAAATAATGAATCTAAATAAAGTAACGAATTTAAAGATTTTATTTATATACATTTTTATAACCATGTTTAAATATGTTCACACAAATATTTATTTTAATGTATTGTGTAGCAACAGCACATTTACTTCCTTTAACACAATTAAAGTAGGGATCGCTTGAATGACAGTAAATACTCGGAGGAAAGGGGGGCCTGATGCCCAATTGGCTAATGCTCTGGCCTTTGGTGCTTCAGGTTCGAATCCTGGCGGTGGTATGGTTATTTGTTAGTAGTTTAGAATCCACGTTAAACTGTAGGCTCCCGTCTAATTAGCACCAAGTGGTCACTTAAGGACCATAGAGTGACAAACAAACAAGAGAAAAGGAAAAATGACGTATTTAGGATCCTGCATTAGAGTTAACATATTATTTAAACAATAATCCGATATTCTTGTTTCTAATAAAATAGACAACATTGAATTACATATTTTTCTAATAATAAGATGGTTGTTTTTTTTTCAAATTTACAGAATCATACTTCCTGTTTTAATTTTCATCAATAATTAAACTCTTAAACCCTAATCAAACTTAATTAGAATAATATATAATTTTCAAGGTAATTAAGAATAATTCAAGAGCTTATTAAAAATAGTTCAAGGACTTAATATGAATAGTTCAAGAATATACAAAATATCTGCCTAGTTAATAGATATAGAATTTTTACAGTAGTTTAATTCAAAGATATCCAATCCTAGGACATATTATATATATATACAAATTATAAATGTGTTCTAACATAAAATTCAAAAATTTTTAAAGCATTGATATTATTTATATATTACAAACTTAATGAAGTTAAATATTAAATGATATTTCGCTGAAAAAAGTGATACAATAAGCATAAAAGAAAAAAACCAAATATAATGATAAAAGAGTTCACAAATATATTTTCTGTTTATTAATACTTCTTACAATCCCTATTCAACGCCTTGGTGCCTGAAGTACTGTAAGACACATTTATTAATCTTCGTACACTCTTATGTTTGGTAGACAATTCAAACAATAGGAAACATCGTTTATTGAAATTTTCTGCTGCTAAAATTAAACTGTGAATTTACATAAAAGACCCAAAATTTTAAAATTTAAGGCTGAGTTAATATTTTCAATTTATTTTAAACTAAATAATCTCGCACTAAGGAATTATCCGAATTGAACGAAAATCAGTGATATATTGATGATGATTAACCATAACAGACACATTGAGTTCACTCTCCTTTTTCTGAGCCGTCCAACAAGCAGTTTGATTCTGAGGAATTCGTTTTCACTTATGTCCCAAATATGGCGGGTTTCCATTTAATACTACTACTACTACTACACCATACCACACCACATCATTGTGCGTAGAGCTGAGTTGCATCTATACAATTTGGGACCATTGGATACTAATATCTCCCATACTAGAGAACCAGACAATCTGAAGCTTGTGGTTTCCTCCTTATTCAGGCCCACACAACATATGTAAAGTACTTGCCATCAATAATCAGGTTGTATTGTAAAATATAATGTCATTTTCCTTTAATTTATTTCTGATGACGTTTCTTATTTTAATTATTAAAACTTTCCGAGGGTATTTTATAATTGAAAAAAATTCTGTATGAAAAATAATCGAGGAATATAAGATTAAGAATTTTTGTTTCTCTTTTATGGCGAATGTATTAGGTAATATGTTAATTATTTACAGTTTTCAATAATATTTATCCCTTAATTGTATTTTTTGAGCAGTCAGTATGTTAAAGCTATACATTCTCGTTTAAACAGCATGTTATTGTTATACATACGCGTTTAGACAGTATGTTATTGCTACATACTCATAAATTCTATTGTTGCATATTTTAACTTCATTGTTAGACTTCAGATATCTTTATAACTCAAGTTATTATTTCCATTCATTTAAATCACTTTTGCTAAAAATGCAATTACTTGAAAAGTAATTTCTGCATAACAAAACTGCTTTAACAAGAAGAAATCTGAAAACAAGTTTAATGCAGGGAGATAATATGCATTTCTTCGCAAAGTATTTTACTTTGCTTGCGAAGTGATAAAAATGCATTTTTGAAGCCTTGAAAACAAAGCCTAATTAAAATTAATTACGCTAGTTACCTTCAGTTGTTAATGATGTAAAACTCAACCGTCTGATGTTTACGCGAGCGTTAACTGCGTTATGCACCACGAGCATATTAATCTTAGTAAAAGAACTGATAAAGTAATAATTCTTCTAATTTAGAAAAAAAAAATATATATATATTGTGTTTCTTATTAAGCTTGTTTTCTCTAATCTGTATTTCGCAGAATGAACTTTAACATCGTTTTTAATGCTTACTATGTTTTGATGTGAGGTTATTCACGAAAATAATGGTAAAAAGTGTTATACAAGGTGTTCTATTGGGGACTTGCTACACCGCACTCATTTTTTTCCCCAAAAATTGTATATATATATATATATATATATATATATAATTACTTCGAAATACATTTGTAAGATTATAATAATAAATGAAAATTTATTATTTATTCTTTGTAGTTAACACCGTAATAACAACTTTCTAATTACAATACTTAGCAATGTTCTGCTTGTCAGCGTTTGGCCATTTAAACCTTTATTTGCAACTATTTTAATTACATATTTATGTTAATTCATCTTTTGCAGTATATTTGTTTACATATCTGATATTTTTGCATTAATAAAGACTAATTACTTTTCAAGCTACAACTTGTAGAAATGCAGTAAGAAATCTAGTTATTTACAAAAAGAATGGTAGAAATATAGTGTCGTTTAAGTGTTATACAAGGTGTTCATACACCGCACTCAATGTTTTCCAAAAATTGTAGAGGAATTCAGTAGTCACACACACACACACACACACACACACTATTATATATATATATATTTATATATACATATATAATTAAATCAAAATGCATTTGTAAAATTGTAATGAGAAATGAAAATTTATTTTTTAATCTTTGTAATTAACACTGTAATAACAACTTTTTTAATTACAGTACTTAGAAATGCTTTGCTTATGAACATTTGGCCTCTGTACCTTCATTTTGAAACTATTTTAATTACATATAAATTCTAATTTATTTTTTGCAGAAAATTTATTTACATATCTGTTATTTTGCCTCTAATAAAGATTAATTACTTTTCAAGCTGCAACTTCTAAGAAATCTAGTCGTTTTTTTTTTCACCTGATTTATTTTAATTAAAGCCACTCTACAATTAAATTAAACAAGGTAATTTACATTCAAATTATATTTAATTTAATACAAAATGAGTCAACATTTACCTTCAAACTGTTGCTTAGGTAGTTATATTTAGGAATAAATTTATAAATAAGTTGATTAATTTCATATAGATGCAATACTGATGACAAGTAAAATCCTGTGTTTTGCAAATAATAGTTAATCGATTTTAACTTTAGTGAAAATGCATATCTATAATTAAATAAAATGATCGTTAAATCATTAATTTCAAATACCAACAATCACTTTGAATGCAGCTCATTGACCAACGACATGAATACGTAAAACGTTCAGCTTCACACGGATTAAAACACGAAGAGAAATGCTACATTCCATTAATATAGCGCCACAATACTTTGGATAGAATAACAGGAG
>BPLQ01015067.1:930152-960421 GCA_021605075.1 Caerostris darwini | reverse complement strand
AAGCTGACAAATAAATCAGGATCTGAGAATTAATGCCAGAAGATAACAAATGGTGGACTCAGATATGTGTGAATAAAAGCGTCACTGAAATAACTGATACCTACGACGCAGGGTAATTGTAAATTGTAAGCTTATATTCTCGTGTTCTATCTGGTGGTCCTGAGCTGACAATGCAGATGTTTAAAATTCAACCTGGAGCCAGCGTAAGTCATCACTGGATTCCAGCGTAAGTCATCACTGGAGTATCAAAAAAACACCTTTCCACCAGAAAAAGTACATAGTAATTGAAAACTTATCAGAAGATTAAATTGATTAATAGGCTCAATTGAAAATAATTATGTTTAAAAAATCTACTCTAAGGAAAGGATTCTATTATAAGGAAAACAAAGAAAAGTTAGGAACGAAAGACTAATAACTTGCTGCAAAAATATTTCTTGAGTAAAAGAGACATACGAATTTGTTAGAAGTAATAATCAACAAAAACTTTTTTTTTTTCATAACTCAGTTTTTTAACAAATTTTATTAATATTTATAAATAACTTCAATTTTATTTTTTTTTTTCTTAAATGTTTCTATTGATAATCATTGAAGAACATTTATATATATCTATAAACAAAGTTGTAATCCTTCTTAAGATATTTTCGCCGGAAACAAATATATAGCTAACTTTTTAATATATATATTAGTATATAAACAATTGCAGACCTTTGCAAAAATTGCATACCTTTTTCAATTTTCACACATTAAAAAAAGGTTATGCGATTTTTAAAAATATTTTTTGAGGATAAATAAATATAATTTTATTTTCTAACATGTTCAATCTGATAGCCCCTAAAACGTGAAATATTAGTTTCAAAAGTAAAAGAATATTCTTATTTTCTTAATATATCAAGGGTGATTTTGATTCAGTTCTTAATTTTCCAGATTTCACCCAATGTTTCCAAATGTAGCTTATATAAAGCTTGTTTTAAAAGCACAATTGCACAGTAATCCATATAGGATACATCAAGGGAATTGAATGGGATGAATTTAAATGGAATAGCCTCAATTCCAATTTCATTTCTCCTGTTTTCCAAATATTGAAGAAAAGATTTAGAAATATAACTGGTAGCCTTATCCTGATGAAAATTTACATAGTAAAGATTGTTTACGTAAATAAATGGAATAGGTGTTAAAACATAATTCTGAGAGGAATACGTGTATTTTTTTACATTTTATTTCTACTTTCATTATTTAAAATTTTTCGTTACAAGAGAATACAATAATAATCTTAAAAGCTTTAGCAAAATTTTCACTGTACCATTATTTTAGATTTTAGATCGTTTTCACCTCTTTTACGTATTTAATCGATCTTTTACTACTGCAGTCAGAAAATATGTCCACACTTCATCAATTGTGACTACAATCGTCCATTTTTCACCTGTCAAATAACTTTCACACTACAGTTTGCGCATAATCTTAGGTTAAGGAACGTATTTTGACATTAGCCAGTAAACGTCCCAGTTTTGGATTTTATAATTTTTTTTTTTTTACTTTTTATATAGGGATGTATAATTTTGCTATATATTTTTTTTGGGGGGGAGGGGGTAAGATAGTGGATTGTCTTTTAAAATAGGAGATGCAATTTTAAATATAATAAGGCATGTACATAAATTTTGTTGAGTATGTGTTTTTCCCACTTTTTTCCCAAACAAATGTAATTTTTTACATTTCTTTACTTTTTTTATTAATTATGTCCGTTATTTTAGGGGTAGAAATATTAAAATCACGCTTTTCATATATATTTTTAATCATCGGATTAAGGCGATATATAGTTGGAATATGATATATATGCGGCATATATTGATTTATATCTTAAGGCATATAGTTTGTTTTTCAGTGACATATTAAAACAAAGAATAATTTTAATGTTGCAGATAATAATTACTCCCTATTCTAATCTGATGATGTGCGTTTATTTTACTCATTTAAATTTAATTGTGGATAAAGTCAAAATCGTTAAGAAAAATGTGTAAATGTGTACATAATTTTTTTACAGCTTATATAGGGATGTATAAATTTGCGATAGCTTTTTTGGGGAGATAGGATTGCCTGTTAAATCATGAGATGCATCTTTAAATATAATACATGTACATACCTTTTCTTGAGTATGTAGTTTTCACTCAATTTTCAGAGTCAAATGTAATTTTTGAAGTTTATTTCTTTTTTTTTTTAATTATAGATATATTAAATTCTTGCTTTTCAGATCTTTTTCTAATTATTGGATATCATCACCGAGCAGAAGGCGATATATAATTTGTTTTTGCAGCGAAATATTAAAGCAAGAACTATTTTAATGATCTAAATGATAATTACTCCGTATTCTAGTTTGATGCATTTATTTTACTCATTTAAATTTAATTATAGAAAAAGTCAAAATCGATCCAAGAATGTTTGAAAATGCTTAAAATGCAACTCCTCAATAACGTGCTTTAAAATAAAGCAGAATACTGTAACAACGTGGGTAGAAGAAAAGAAAAAGTTCCTTAAGGGTGTTCCAATAGTAAACAAAATATTTTTAAGTAAATGCCTACATAATTATATAAAAAAGTAGTTCTAAGTGTGTAGGTGTATGATGTTAAGGAAGTAATGTGTTATAAAAAGTAAATTTTGTGTTACTTTACAGTATTTTAAATTCAAAACAATTTCTGCAGCACCGTGTTTTCAAATTGGTTGTTAGAAAACAAAATGTTTAAAAACTAATGCAGATTCAATAATTTACTATTCAAATGAACTGATAATGAACTACGGCAATAAAATTGATGTGCAATAAAATCAGTACTGTATTTTTATATTCCCCCATTATATTTTATTCTTATAAATTCTCATTTTCAACTGCAACTTTTGGCATTTTTTTAAAAGCGTTATAATATTAATTCAATAGGCATTGCTCTATTTTACCTACCTTATTACTTTACCTACAACGCCGATATAACGTTTGTCTACTGAAATCATATGACCGACTTATAGTTGAACTATACTATCAATAAATTATTTCAATATATTTTAAAACACAAATCAAGATCTAGTTTTAACATGAGCATCTAGCCAGAAAAAAAGGGTTCAGGTAGCCGCTATTGCAGTCACTACATTCTGAAACGAAACGATTTAATTTTAACAATGCGTAAATACGTTTCGCATTGATAGCCAGGCTGACAGATGAGAGGCTTCAACTTTTCTCTCATACGAGACGCAAAAAAGAGACAGTAATCTATTAAATCCTCTTGGAAGGCAATGCTCTATATTTATCTCATGTTTATGGATTGTTTGTGGCATATTTGTAGAACATGAGAGCTATAAGTGTTCAACAACAAAAAAGAGCACGACTTTAGTAAACAACAACACTATTTCTAGCTATAAACTGGTGTTGCACTTGTAAATTAAGATATTCAATCAAATGTGGATTTTCCTAATAACTATTATTCCCTAATTGAGCTCAATTGTAATGCTGTTTATACAGGTGTGTGTAGTTATTCAAAGAAACATTTCGTTTGCTAGCGATACATACATAATCAATATTAAGTTTTAGTACAACTGTTTCTATTCAACATCAATATTTTAAAAATAATATTAACAGGATTTTTACAAATATATATATCTAATATTTATTTAACAAATTATATCAGCATTTTATATATTAATTAAAGCATTGTATTTAACTGTGATAAAATTAACATCAGAACAAATTAAAAAACTAAATTGTGTAAACTATATATTAAAATATAATGACAAAGTGAGAGTATAACCAGAAAGCAGAAAGCTTTAACAATCAATATGAAATAGTCTTTCTGCTATTTTATATATTCCAGGAGCACATAGCCGGTAAAAATACTGCAAGGCAGAAAAGAGCTTAAAACAAAAGGAAAAAAAAAAAAGGTCTTTACAAGTTTTCCCATTACTCGCCTGCAAAGAAAGACACCACTCCAATCGCGCGAGATAATTGCCCAATTTGAGCGAAAATTAGAAGTTCGCGTAGAACAAACTAGGCGGACAATTGTATAGCTCGTGTAATTAAGAAAGGGACACTGATATTTCGGAAGAAATGTTGGCAACAATAGATGATATCTTGCCAAACAAAATGACCACAATTAAAAAAAATCACGTTTCTGTAATCATCATTTTCTTGTTCGAAAGCAATTAAGAATCAATAACTTGCATCATCTTATATATTCGAGATGTCTGAGATGAATTAAAGTATTTCTAGATTTTTATTATGAAAAATATTATAAAATTATATTTGTTTTATTTATTTTGCATTATTAAATTTCGTTTATTCGAAATTGCCTTTCGTTGGTTTCTCTGAATTGATTTTGTACAAAAGATTTTGTATTCTGGTGTAATTTTATTTTTCTGGTAAATAAATTAAATTAGTATATTCTATCAAACAATCGAAATGCTTTAATAAAATATTCATTATAATTTAATCCGACTAATTTATGTTGTCGAACATCGGTGAACTTTGAGTTCCATTTATGAATGTCATTAAATAGACTACCGACAGATGTTGAGGCAGAAGAACGCATTTTGGAAGGAATTTTAGAGGTAAATGCCTAACATGTTGGTGTCATATAGCAGAAAACCAGAAAATTCGCATAAGGGAATCTGACTGTCGATGCGAGACGATTTATCCATGTTATTTCAATCTCTAACGAGTCCGTTCCTTTTTGAAAGCAGAAATTGCAATGGGTACTTCTTTACTAGTTTTTCAATCTACTTCTAGTTTCAAACATGAGTCATCTTAAACTCTTACCGTCCAGGCGGGAGATGAAACTAGTTAATTACCAATTATATACCGTTTTGATAGGACCCACCGAGAGGAACTGTGTATCTATACCCCTCTAACCATAGTCAGCTTATTCGCACATCAAAGGAATTTTCGCGGACCTCATTAACGACCAGTTGTCACTCACAGTCATGTACTATAACATGGCTTGTTTTTGCAGTAACAAGGATGGAGTTGACACGAAGCCACTCTTACTCCCATGTGGACACCGCTTTAAATGTTAGGTGTGTACTTTATCACTTTAACGAACGAGGAACGAGTTTAGAAACCCAGTTAATGTGATACTCTTCGAGGCCGGGGGGGGGCCGGAGGAGATGTCATTTAATTAGCTTAGATAGAATAAAATAGTGACATCAACTGTTTATACCAACAGCAAACAAATTCCAAAGTAGTGACGTTTTTGCATTTATGCGATAAACAAATGCATGAAATTTGGTAAAATAAATAAGGATAAAGTTTCTAAAGGTTTTATTATGTCCAAAACGGTTATTTTATTTCATTATTCAAGAACGTAAAATGAAAAAAAAAAAAACTATAAAATGTCCTTTTTCTACTCTTTTCAAACAATTTTGTGAAATAATTCTCCCGAACAAATTTTTTTTCTGCATTTTGAATGTAGTTAGCTTAGCAGGTAGCGACAGAAAATTTAATTCATGGTAAGTTAAGGCGATTTGCACAAGCTCAGTTACTTACTTACTTACTTGAAATAAATTAAAGTTTTTTAATATAAAGATTTACAATAATGTGAAGTAAAAAAAATTGAGATCTTTTTTTTTTATTTCCAATGGTGGGCAATGAATACATAGAAGCAAATACAACAAATAAAGAACAAAAAAAAAAAAAGACAGTAGAAGTAAAGACCGAAGTCATATCGCCCTAAGAACTCACTTGCACACCAATATATTGTAATCTCGGAGTCAGTTCCATGGAGTGTCTTGCAACATTGCAGCTGTTTTCTATTCATAGATTTCTCAAACCACAAAGATGACAGTAGAGATGCTCATATACACCTTTACGATATAAGTGTTGCTCAGAACATTCATGTCCTGTTATAAGTCTGAAAAGAGCTACTGCATTTCGGTGAGTCTTGTCAAAAAGTGAGATTAATCCTAGCATTTTCAGTTTCAGAATAATTTCGCTCTGGATCTTGTTTCTGAAACTCAATATTTGAACAATTTGCTTCCCATGTTTCGATCCTTAATCTTCTTTAAATTAAAATAGTTTTAATTTTATAGCCGATGCATACTCAGAAATTGGCAGTGAAATGGGACAGCCATTATTCAAAATGTTAACATGGAAACTTATATGATGCATTCAGTGCTTTTTAATCACTAAATAAATGATTAATATATTTTTCATGTGTGTGCAGCTTACATTTTTAATTTACAGCCAGAGTTTTATAACCGGATAAAGTTTCCAAACTTTTTATTCACCAAAAACCAGAGACCATGAAAGAATCATATTAATTTAAAGACCAGACTACATTAAAATAAAAAATAAAAATTTACCTTGATTTTTAATTCTTACATAATAAAAGTACTTTAAATTGGTAATAATGATATTATGTTTAATAAATTCTAGTTAATTTTTGAGAATTTGTATGCCAGAAATCCATATCTGTTATCAAAGTTCCATTCTCACATAAGGCAAAATGTTTATTTTTAATATTTTTCCTTAATTCCAGAGTTATTTTGAAGTTCATGGTATTGTATATTTATATTATAAAATCTTTACCTTCAATGTGTTCATTAAAAGAATTAAAGCACATCAGTTTTGTGGTTTTACATATGAACAAATACAGATTAGGTATTTTGCACATCACCTTTAACATGAAGGGCAACTGGTTTCCATTATGAGTTGTTTGTTATTCTCATGGTATGTAAAATTAGGAATGATCCGCCTTCTTATTTTAATTTTGGATGAACATATAAATAATCAAAATTAGTCTTAACATAATTTAAATCATAAGTAAGTCAATACTATTTAAATCCCAAATAATCTAACACAATTTAAAATGTTTTAAACTACCTTTAGCAATATGACCCTAATCGCTAAAAATTAAGTTTATATAACACAAACTCACTTAGTTACAACAGAAATAAATGAAGTTCTATGTTCTGAAGCAAATCAAAATTATTAGAGTTCTGACATTTCTAACTAATTATTAACTCAAAGAACCAAAAACGAAGTGATCAAAAACATCGACAAGAAACATTTAAAACTTTGACATTATGTTTTGGATTATGTCTAAAAGCGTGGGATCTAATGCATAGTGAAACATAGCCACATTAATTTCAAATTTAAAAAAAAAATGATTTAAATGATATTTTCTTTTAAATAGGATGTATAATTATTTGTAATTATATTATATGAATGACAAATACTCTAGGATATATTATACATATGGTAAAGAAATGAAGTTCTTTTTAATATTTCAAACGTCAACCTAAAATATTTATTTTTTACCTTAAATGAAATCTTATCACTTTCACTAATATAGGAATCTTATTACTTCCACTAACACAGTAATACACAGATATCAGACCGCAGACCACAGACCACACACAGCTGTCCATGATTTTCGAGCGGTACACTTTTCATATGCACATTTTACATCAATAATATTAATAGTTATTTAAAAAAAAAAATATTTTAACGAAGTATGCGGATAATGCGGAGCTTTTGATTAAAGATTAAATCAAGGAAATAAATTTAAAATAAATAAAATATTAAATATTAATATATATGTGTTAATGTTATGTAATGCTTTCTATTTTATTGTAGACTAGATGATTTTTTTTGTTGTTACAAACAAAACAAAATTAGTCCTAATGTAGGATACCAACAATACATTTTTTTTTTTTAATTTCAGAGATATTTCTTCAAAAACATGACATATATTATAAGTGCCCCTCAAATTATCGATGCGAATTTTGCTAGATAATACATCAGAATACACAAGTCTCTTGAATCAAATTTATTTCTGAAAAAAGCTGCGTATGAATGTAAAGAAAATCATGTTTAATAAAAATCATCCTGCTGATTCTGTCCTTACCTAGTGAAGATGAAAATCAAACCAAATATTAAAATAATCAATCAATTAATGTGCTGTTAAGCATGAAATTTCAAATTTTTAAGACATTATGTTATATTTTATAATATACAAAATAATGAATCAAAGTACGTGCACACAGGCATATCGCACCCTTATATATATATATATATATATACACTCATGTCCATAAATTAAGGATAATTCAGAATCACACAGAAATTGAACTCTAAAATAAAAATGTCACCTGTAGAATTATCACACACATCTTGAAGAAGAATATGCAAATTACAGGAAACCACCAGATGGCGCGGATAGTACGTCACAATGGCGAGAGTGTAAGAGAGGGGTATATAAGGAATGGGGGCAAAGAAGTAAAATTGTTCACAAGCGCTTTAAAAGCCTTTCAGTGCAATAACCGCATAGTTATGCCACAAAAGAAGCATTTGGATGATTTTTTACGTGGTAGAATTATCGGACGACTGGAATGTGGACGTACCCAGCTGGAAGTATCCGAGGAACTTGGAATCGCCCAGAGTGTCATCTCCAGGCTTTGGCAACGATTCCAAGATGATGGCAATGTGAGTAGATGTTACAGCACAGGTCGCCCCAGAGTTACAAAGCCGAATGAACACCGGTATTTAGCAGTTACTGCCAAAAGAAACAGGCGGAGCACAGCATCATACCTGTCTCGTCAGCTCTCTTCAGCTACCGGTACGACAGTTTCAGTACGGTGGTGCAGGATGGCTCGTTTAGGGAGGAATTATTCTTGGTTCCTGCATGTTCAGAGTGTAACGATGACAGGCCACATCTATCGGGATGTCATTCTGAAACAACATGTACGTTTGTTTCGGGGCGCCATGGGTGCTGAATTTCTGTTTATGGATGACAACGCCCGTCCTCACCGTGCAAACATTGTAGACGAATGCCTTCAATTGGAGGATATCACCCGTATGGATTGGCCAGCATACTCACCGGACTTGAATCCAATAGAGCATGTGTGGGATATGCTTGGCCGACGAATTGCAGCCCGTCAACCCCCTCCCACCTGTCAACCGGAACTTCGGAGGGCATTGCTTGATGAGTGGTGTAATATTCCCCAAGATCAGATTGATAATTTGATACTCAGCATGCCTAGGCGTTGAAAGGCCTGTATTGCATCTTCTGGGAGGCATACTCCATATTAACCATCATACTAACCATGTTATACTGTTTTTTGTAAATAGGTTCTTTTTTGAAATTTGCTCCAGGGTGTAAAAATCGCAATTTTTATTAATTATGTCAAACATATAGGAACTTTTTTGCTCTTTGCCTTTTGTTTAATAAATAGAATTTACAAATAAGTCAAATTTGTTTTGCTTCTGTCTCTTTCTTTGCCTGAACTTCATTATCCTTAATTTATGGACATGAGTGTATATATATATATATATCTATATATACTTAGAGGGTGTGTGCATGTGATGTACGTGTAATGCATTATTTTGTATATTATAAAATGCAACATATTCTAAAAATTTACGTGATATACATATATATACGCTTACGTGTGATTATATAATTATATTGCATGTTAGGCTCCTGGCTTTAAATAGCTAAGCCATCTGGATTAACATATGATTTAAAATATAAATTAAAACTATAAAAAGTTGAGGATTATTCAAAACAAAGAATAATGTAAAGAGTATGTTCACATGCTTCTGAAAATGTAGAAAACCCTAATGGTGAAGGTGTAGGTGAATAATATGCTGCTCATTTTACGGTTAAAAAAATATTTTTTTTGGAAACTAGTGTAGGGAGCAGTATACGGATATATTATTCAAAATTCTAATAAAATGTGACTTCCAGGAATTTAATTTTAATCAATCTGAAGACATTCACTTCACTTATCAAATTAGATAGGATGAAATATTTAAAGTCATAGACAGAAATTGATATTTTTTTTTTCACTTTAGGAGATTTGGTTTGGTTTGTCCCTGCACGGTCATTTTATGCACACTTTCGGCTAATTAGAACGGGACCCACAGTTTAATGAGGATCTCGAACCACTCATAAACAACCATGCCACTGCCAGGATTTGGACCAGAATCTTGTGGCAGCCAAGGCCAGAGCACTAGCCAATCGGCCATCAGGTCGCTTCACATTAGGAGTGGTTATAATAAATTAATGAAATTTCCTTGGATTGCTGATTAGAGAACTATTATAGGTTACTTTTTGAAGAGAACATGAATGACAGAACGATTTTCTTGAAGAACTTGTAGTCGTAAACGTACGTATTGCAGAAAATTAATGGAAAAACGGTTTTGATCAAAAATTAGTAATGCATATTTTAAAATTAAACAATAAGTTCAATAACAATAAAATAAAAAGAAAGATTCGGATTAAAATGTTTAATTTGTTATGTAATTATTATTCCATAATGACGCAAAAGCCCCATTGGTGTCCAAGGCCATCTGTATATAGGCAGATTCTCAAACATGTTTCTTTTAAGGGATATGGTTTGCAGCCCTGTGCCCAAAGCTCTACAGTTATATTAGACAAGGTCTACGGTTTAAAGTGGATTCCGAACCACTAGAAATATCCATGGCATCCATCGAACCGGAAACCTGGAACACCCAGCGCCAGCCACTCGGCCGTCAGTCCCCGTGTAATTATTAATATTGTAAAATATTTGCTTAACTGTCACTGTATATCCTTATATAATTGCAAAAAATTTTCAATTTAAATTTAATGTGAAAAATATTACAAAAATTAGCCAAAATATTTTTATTATACGATGCATTTTTATCAGTGTCGGATAATATAAATCTTTAAAAAAATATCTAATAAAATGCCAAAGATCTAAACAACTTTTTCACTGATTTTCTGTAGTATTCATTTATCCTCATAAACTTTTGTTTCTTTAATGGAGTCTAGAATTTTTAATGCTTCAATAATTAACAACACGGGAATCTAACTTAACTCATTTCCATTCAACATACTCATTCACATGCAACAGATAACCTTGTTGTATTAGAAAGAAGTAACCCAAAATTACAATAATTTTGCTTTTTGTTAATTATGAATGAGTTGTTTTCTTAATTATTTGGATTAGATAAATCAACTAGAAACAAATAATACGAATAACGATCATGTTTAATTTTTTTGCCGGGTGTTTAAGTCTCGGATAACATTCTAATAACTTTCTTTTGAAATTAAATTAACCTACCTTGGGGGAATTAAAAATAGCGTTACAAAAACCGAAAGCAGCAAATAATCAGCTTATTTTTGAAAGTTAATTACTGGAACTTATTCTCAAACTAAACCTGATCCTCGGGCAAGTTGTCTAACCCACGCATAATTTTCAGATATCTAAGTTTCACGCGCGGCTTCCTCTTACTTAATAAGGTATTTAAAAGTAATTAGGACGTAATTAGAGCTCAATGCTGTCAACCTAAGTTGTTACCGAACGAACGACGAAGTACCAAAGAAACAAATTCTAGACATGAAAAAAAGTTGTTTTGGAATTTTCTGGAGTCACCTTATGGGTTCGTAAGGTGAGAAAAGTTAAAGGAGAACTTTAAAATGTGTTATTATTTTGTTTATCTTAAATTATACCATTTAGGACAGGGCTGTTCTAATTTCTGACATGACATTATTGATGTTGCTTTTGAATTCACCAATAAAACAGCAGAAATATATCAATATCACTTACTAATCAATTCTTATCTATTAGAAAAAGAAAAATATTAAGATTTTCCTACCTTAAGTCCAACAAATTAAAAAGTTGAAGGAGATCTTTAAAATGTGTAATTAATCTGTTTATCTTAAATTATACCACTTAGGACAGTGCTGTGTTAATTTCTGAGATGACATTATTGATGATACTTTTGAAATCACCAATAAAACAATAGAAATATATCATAATCACTTACTAATCGATACTCAGGAATTAGGACAGAAAAAATATTAGGATTTCCTACTTTTAAGTCCAAAAAATTAAAAAGTTAAAGAAGGTGTTAGTATTTTGTTTCTTTTAAATTATAACACTTCCGACACTGCTGTAGTAATTTCTGAAGGCCTATAGGGTATTATTGATACCACTTTTGAATTCACCAATTAAATAGCAGAAGTGTATCAGTATCACTTACTAATTGATTCTTATGAATTAGAAAACAAAAAAGAAAATATTAGGATTTCCATACCTTAAGTCCAATAAATTAAAAAGTTAAAGAAGAGTTTTAAAATTTATTAGTAATTTGTTTCTCTTAAATCATACCACTTAGGACAGTGTTGTAATATCTTCTGAAGGCTCGACAGGAATTATTTATGTTGCTTCTGAATTCGCCATTAAAACAACAGAAATGTATCAGTATTATTTACTAATAAATTCCTGTAAATTTGAAAAGAAAAAATATTGCCTTTCCAATATTTTAAGTTCAACAAATGAAACAGTTAAACGAAAGCTTAAAAATGTGTTATTATTTGTTTACCTTAAATTATAACACTTAGGTCTAATTTCTGAATTATCTATATGACATTTTTGATACCATTTTTGAATTTACCAATAAAATAGCAGAAATGTATCAGCATCACTTACTAATAAATTCTTATGAATTAGAAAATATAAAAAAAAATATTAGGAATTCCTTACCTTATGTCCAACAAATTAAAAATTTAAAGGAGAGCATTAAAATGTATTATTATCTTGTTTATCTTAAATTAGAATGCTTCGAACAGTGCTGTACATCATTGATGTACAGAGATAAGTATTATTGATGCATTATTGATGTTGAGATAGAGATAAGCATTAGATATAGAGATAAGCATTATAGATGTAGAGATAAGCACTATAGATGTAGATATAAGCATTAAATGTAGAGATAAGCATTATAGATGTAGAAAAAAGCATTATAGATGTAGAGATAAGCATTATTGATGTTTCTTTTGAATTCCCCAATAAAATAGCAGAAATGTATCAGTATCCCTTACTAATCAATTCTTATGAATTAGAAAAGAAAACATTAGAATTTCCTTACCATAAGTCCATAATCATTAAGTATTTTTAGTTGTCATGTTTGTAGGCATTTAATTAAAATTATTTCTGGATATCAAATATTTCCAATGCTTTTGAAGGATTAAAATTATATTTCCATTCTGCTTTTTCTCATTTTGCTTAGCAAATGGCGAATGTTATAACGAGAGAGATATACAAAATTGTTGTTATCAGTTGAAAGTTTACAAGGTCATAAAAGAAAAACATTGAAAAAGTACATATAGGTAGGAGAGACTGGTTAAATTTTCTAAAATATTCATGAAATGAATGAAACATTTTCGAATAACAGAATGAACATTAAGTGACCACTATGTGAACCTTTCCACACTGAACCCTAGCTGGGCCATAACATTTTTGAACGAAACACATGAGAGGAGACATGTGGTAAGTTCATACCCTCATTTCCGTAAATTTCTCATTTTATAACTACAGCAATATTTTGCAAATAAATCTTCAGCCCAAGCTATAGGCCATTACAAAAATAAAATGCAGCATATCTAGTTTTATCCAGGTTAATCGGGGGGCTGATACCCTTTATACCAGATTATACCATACCCAAATTATACCATTACCTATTACCCCATAATACCCCATTATTATTTAGTAGTTCGGCATTGGTTAAGGCAAGATTTGCAAGATTACATTTTTCTTCCCTCTTCCTCAAACCTTCCGAAAGATAATTCTAACCATACCTCGAAATAAAACACCCGAAAATCGACTTTGTTTACCATGTTAAGAAATCAGCTCTCCTACTTGAAACCTAATACGTTACTTAATTGTCTTCTCCAGCCTAACAAAAAGGCTGTTTTACATTTGTTGTTTTATTTTATATTTAAAGTGAGCTTCAAGTATTTGCCAGATCATTTATATGTCGTCATTTAGCTGCTTTCAAAATAAAGGCTACCTGATTTTACTACAATGTCTAAAATCACAGCATGAATTTTATGTAAATTCAGTTTAACTTTATTGCTAGTCATACATCTTTGTTTATACATCAGGTATGTTATGTGATCTGGATAGTGAATTTTAAGCGTGCATGACTAACAAAGCACTTATTTAATTCAAGTCAAGTTTGGTGGTTCAAAAATAAAGGTGTGCTTAAGTTGGTGACTACAAAGAACTTCATCCAATTAATTACGGGTTTATTTTAAATCACCATATATGGAGGAGGGTTTATTATGTAATAATGCTAGGTAGATTCAATGTTATCCATACAAGGATTTACTGTCCAAATTTTGCCATTGCAATTTTGTGAAAGCATTTACAAAGATTTCGTCTGGTGGCATGCATAGACCTTCTTCAATCCAAAAGAAAACAAATTTCTACCTATAGATTTATCAAGCCTATCCCCGGCATAGACGTGAGAGCTTCCAGTTTTGTTTCATTTGATGAATTACAAGCATTTATATCTTGCCTCCAAAACCTAACACGTCATATATCAATCCATTTTGACTATGTAATATTAAATAAAAATTGAATAGACAAAAAAAATATTTATCTGCATTAATTTTAACCTGAAACTTATCCCTTGATCATTTCAGTAAGTTGAGCTATCCAAATAATCTTATTGACATAATTCAGAGTATTTTTATCAGCTTTTCATAACAAACTGCTGAAAACATTATCTTTAATTCCAGATTTACCATCTCATGAAATTGGAATACCACCAAAGATTCCTCACATTTTTTCATGCTTCGCGAGACTGATGCGGTATTTTTTTTAATGTCGAACTCTCATTTTTTCCCTCTTTCTTTGGGGCACATATAATACATCCTTGGGCAACCTACAAAAAAGGGCTTTGTTGGGAACGTAAATCTGAAAGGCGCAATCAAACGCAGCTGTTTGTGACAAAGCAGGACAACCGCGAACTCCATTTGCCTCCTGCATAAGTTGATTTCGGCGGAAGCGAAGTAAGTCAAACTTCACGGGAGACATGGATGATTTTTCTTGCCTTTATTTTTTTAAAGATATATTCTTGTTCTATGGAAATTCTACGTTATATGCAGAGTGGTCATAAAATAGACTTTCCTTGTTTGGTGGTATCTGCAATATGGACTAATAAATTGAATGGAACTAAATTTCATACAGCCTATAGAAGGAAGGGAAGGAAGAACTTAAAAAAAAATATTTAGTACCAAAAATCTCCTATAGGAAAGATTTTGATGCTGTTGGAAACAAAAAGGGTCAATTAAAATATTGAAAACTTGAAAAATTGATAATGGGAAATTTCATATAATCAGTTAATTTGATTTTCGAGTAATAAAAAATTACGTGCAGAAAATTATCTTTTATTGATCAACATACCATGTTGATCAATAAAAGGCAAGATATGATCAACAAGGTATGATCAACGAGGTATATTGATTATTCTTTAGAATCTGCATGCGTATAAGAAAAATGCATGTATTGCATCCGTTATATGACGTATTTTATTGCTTTACTTTACTACTAAATTTACTACTTTGTATATTTGTAACAATCCGTCTTATGTTCTCTTTCAAGGAACGCA
Source organism: Caerostris darwini (assembly GCA_021605075.1). Lineage (NCBI taxonomy): Eukaryota > Metazoa > Arthropoda > Arachnida > Araneae > Araneidae > Caerostris > Caerostris darwini. The sequence goes on along the minus strand of BPLQ01015067.1, from coordinate 945,006 downwards.
TGTTTATAATACTACCATCGTACACAACAAATGTATGGTACCTTACTGCAAGTGATTACATGAGGGATTTCATGGATACAAAGCAAATGGAAAACCTACATATACTGGATAAAACGTTTTGTATACAGAGTACAGGCATTATCTATCATATCATTTGGTACTATTTTGATTTTGGGTACTATTATGCTACGTACTAAATTCATTTCAACATTTTTTCTAAATTCCGTATATGAAATTTGATTTCATTTTGTCCATCAGTTTTAGCTGCAGAGGGTTCCAAACAGATAAAGTTATTTTATGGAAACCCTATGCATCACAGTGAATAAAGACATGGATGTACCAAATGATGCATCTTCAGAAGTGAGATCCAGTAAAAGTAATAAGTATTATATTTTAATAAATATTAAAGTAAAAATTACATTTTGGGATAAAAATCTGTATGTCTTGTGTTTTACTTACGTATTTCTGCACATTACATTGATGTCTTACGAGGGCAGAAATTTTAAGGGTAACTACCTCACAATTGCATTTGTGTCGTAAAAATCCCAGAAAACTGCCACCAGGTAACCGGACTTATGATGCGATACGCTTTATGTACTTTGTTACATTCGCCATTGAAAATCTTCGTTTCTGGACAAAACATCAGTGAATAACTCTTCTGAACTTAACTTAACCACTGGTCCACATGTCAGGCTGAATATCATTAAGCGTCTCGTATCGACAATAATGGCTACATGGTAGAAACTTTTCAGATGCTTCTACTTTATTTTGCAAGTGCAGCACATTTCACACTAAAAGATCTCCCTAAAGGCATTGTCCTCTTTGCATCAACCGTGGTTAGTAAGATATAAAGTAAGAATAATAGGTTTAATACATAAGGTAAAACACGAGACCCATCACTGTGTATCAAAAAGTTAATACACTTTTTGAACAAAACGAAACACTTTTGTTTCTTTTTGTTGATATTTAAAATGAAGTGAGAATGTGTGTTCCCAAATATGTGTTCATCTAAATTATTTTTTGTATTTTTGTATAACCTCTAACAACAACCAAGAATGTATGAGTGCCATATTAAATTAAAATATGCTTACAGCCATTTCGTAAAATCCATAATGAAATCTTGGAAAAAAAACACATTCGCTGTTTTTTAAGAGATGAAATTCCTGTGAAGAACCTGAGGAAAAAAATTAATTAAAAATAAACATAGGTAGAGACACTGTTTTTAGTTCCTGCTTTATTAACAAAATTTCCTATCTCCTTGTTTTAGAAGAAATTAGAAAACATTGAACAGAATTTTTTTTTAATTAAGTGTTATTTTTTTTTTACTAACAAAGAGCCAGATCATGTTCTACGTTTTATTTTATTACCAAAGTCTCAGGGTATTAAAAAAAATACTAATCACATGAGTTTTTGGAATAAAATTATTTTATAATGAGGCGAGATTATAAGAAATACAAAGGAGACCTACAATCTGTGAACCCCTGTTGTTACAATATTCTGAAAATGACAAAATGTCAAATATTTTATTGCATTTTTTTGGCTTCAAAGTATTTGCTATCAACTGTTTAATTATATTTATAATAATAAGCACAATATATCATTATCTTCATTGATATTTTTAACATTTCATATTTTATCTAGCTTTTCTTGTTTAATTTAACATATTTTCACTGAAAACAAAGGCTATTTTTGTTTTTAATTAACTTGTCCTTAATAGATGAATTTTCAAATTGAAATATTAATCTCATTAAATTGAAATTCAGAATAATAGTTAATAAAAAATAAAAATGTTGACATTTTTTTGCCTACTTTTATTAAAGTTTAAGGAGAAAAAAACATGTGTAAAACAAATATCCCCAGCACATCAAATTATACACACACAAAAAAATTTCAAAGATAACAAGAAAATATTTTCAACTAAATCAAAAATATTGGAACACAAAATGAAATAAATTTATTGTTCATAAATTACATTGTGAAGTAAATTGATGTAGAAATTTATTATTATCCATTTTTAATTTTATATAGTAAATTTACTATTATCTATTTTTAAGAAATCTGTAATTTAAAAAAAAAAAATATTGGTTTTTCTGAAACACTTAAGTATCTGTTTGAGAAAAACAAATATTTTTTAAATTTAAATACACAGCTAAGATTTTTAATTAAATTTATTTAAATCTAATTAAAAATCTTAGCTGTGTATTTAAATTTATGTACACACAAATTAATTGCTTAAATTATAATATAATACCTATATTGCACAGTGTCAACATAAATTATAATTATTTAATATAAAATACTATACTAACATAAACTGCATTTATTATATTTATTACAAACCTAAATTGCACTGCAGAACCGTATATGATGACATGGATTTAGTTTAGTTATTATTATGTTTATTTTTTAATACTCTTTTATTTTCATTTATCAAAATTTTGCAGCAAAAAAAAAAAATATATGTATTTTTATTAACATTTTTAAATTGAATTTTCAATGTTTAATTAACGAATTTAAAGAAAGCAAAAATTTAACTACAACATTTTCTATCTTTCTATTAAAATATTACAAACTATTTTTTTTTATTATAAAACGTACAATTATTCTGCATACATAGTATTAAATAAATAAAAAAAAAAAAAAAAAAAAATTTTAAATTAAAAATTTTTAAAAATGAATTAATTTTCGGTTTTCTGCCAATAAACTAGTATTTGCCTAGTATTGAAAAATTGTAACATTTATTTTCTAACCTTGAAAAAAAAATTATTCACTCCATGAGGCAATGATGAAAAGAAAATTCATTAATTGGACATTTCTACGACAGAATAAGTCCAAACAAAATTTGAATAACAGACTTTTTTTTTGCAAATTAATTGCTTCACATTTATTGAACTATTAACATTTTATTTGATTTCTTAGAATTCGAGCTTTTATACATATTCTTTGAGATGTAAAAGTAATATTTTTTTGTCAATTTAATTACATTTTTGAATGTAATTATTAAGTCTCTTTCATTTTCTTTTTGTTAATTTATTTAAGATTTTCACTGAATGAATTCAGCAGGAAGTTAGGTTTCACAAAATTAAGTGAACATTTTTATCCTATAGAACAAAAGGTTGCCCAAAATATCCAGGAATGTTCAAAAGAATTCTCTGCATATCCAGGAATGCTGAAAAGGGGCCTGACATGCTTTTGTAGCTGCCATCTTCGTGATACGTCAATTTTATTTGCATGTTTTACTTTTAAAAAATCACATGAATTTTTTGTAGGACTTCGAGAATTTGTTGAAATATTAAAATACTTAACATAATGTAATGCAAATATTCTAATAAAAAGTATTTAAATATTAAATAAATACATTTTATTCAATAGTTTTTATAATTTATAACAAAATAAATTTGCCGATTATGCAATTGCTTTGATCTAGGGTCCCGATCTATTTTAACCTTTTATTTATTTGTCTTTGTGTTAATTTTTTTGTTATATAAAGTTTTATATTTTATATTATGTTAATTTTTTGTTATACAAATTATAACCAATTACCATTCGAAAACATTTTTACACTGTTTGAGAAATATCTAATTTAGTTTTGCACTAAATGTGTAAATTGTTCATTTGCTGAACTTAAAATGAAATAAAAAACAAATACATACGTAGTTCTATTAAAAAATTATATTTTTTTAAATATTAAAATTTCAACATCTTTTTTAAATTTTAAAATACATTTAAAGAAGTAGTATGAATACTTTACACATCCAAGTGTATATATATAAAACAAATGTAAGTTAATAACAAAAATAAATAGAATGGAATGTTATTCAATCCCACAGGAAAATCCTTGTCCACTACTGAGAAAGTTCAGTCAGTATAAAGAGGACGCTGCGTATGCTCTGAAGTAGGCGTTTCCAGATATTCGAAACAAGTGGTTATTTACTAATATATGCATATATGCAGACTTCAGAGATCTCTGATTTAGACATGCATATTTTTTTAAAAAAATATGCAATTTACTTAAATAAAATAGAGGCAAATATTTCCAAATTTAAAGATATTTTGTGTTAGTTAGAAAATAGTCACTTTTTCATTTAGAAAGATGTATGAAAAAATGTATCTTGGTTAATTATTTTTAATATAAATGGAAAAGAGACCCGTAATTGAAAATCCACAAATTTCTAAAGTAATAAAAATTATTATAGTCATATAAATGTTTTATTTTAATAATTGATATACTAAAATAAGAACTGAATTTCATCTACATTCGCTATTGTGTTAAGCAAAATAAAATAAAAAAATATTATATTATTCTCTTTCCGCCACAAAAAAAGTAGCTTTCTTAAAAGAAAAGTTTTTCAAAAATATTTATTGTACTTTTTTCGAAAAAATTGTTATTTTCACTAAAATAACATATTGGTTGCATATTCTTAAATCTTGCAATAATAAAAAGTTATACGCATATCGTCATCTGTTTATTCCTTGTATGTGTCAACCGAATATCCATCAAATATGTTGCATTATTTGATAACAGTTGAATTTTTATGATTAGTTACTCAGGAAGATATGTCAGTTTTAAAAATTACGCAATGAGGTCAAGAAAATCATATTTTTTTTTTATAATCATTTTAAGAAAAAAAATTTAATATTACGATTTTATTTTTTACAAAATGAATAATTTTTTTAATCAAAAATTTTAAAATTATATAAATATCAGGCAGAGATTTTCAATGCTTACAGGGGGGGGTCTATTTATAATCATTTATAAAATGTCTTATAGATATAGGTGGTTATCAAAATAATGGAAACACCCTAGAGTTATAAGGAATCCTTTAGTAATATGGTGTAGGACTGCCTCTGGCATGTAATACAGTTTGCATTCACCTGGGAATCGAATCATACAAGTGCCGAAAAGTGTTTAGAGGAATATTGAATCATTCTTCGCGGAGATGTGTGAAAATTCCTCATGAGATGCCGGTGGAGGATATCGATTCCGAATTGATCGGTCTAAAATAGACTATAACGGTTTTATGATAATGAAGTATGGTGACTGTGCGGGCTAAAGTAGATGTATCACTTCATTTTCGTATTCATCAAACCAAAGTTTGAAAGATACTTTTCATAGGATGAGCCTGGTCAGCTAAAACTTCTCTATACTTCTCTCCAGTGACCCTTCTTTTCAGGTTTACGATTTGGCCAATAAAATGCCAGGACATGGGTGCCTATACCATGAACACCTTCCTGATTGAGAGTTGGAGGTTTTCCAACGGTTTGGTAGATTTGTAGGTTTTCAAACGGTTAGTGTATGTAGGTTTTCCAACGTATACCCGTCCTGTTGTGCGAAAAAGTTTGATTCGTCTGACCATATAACTGTTTTTGACTTATCAGTCGGTCGGTTTTTGTGGTTGTGCACCACTGTAGATGGCGCTTGACATTAACAGATGTGACGAGTAGCATGGTAATTGTAATTGCTGTTATGCTGTAAATGTCCTGTTTATGAAGGTGCCTCTTAACTGTAATTATTTACGCTGGACAATCCAGATGTTGATTAAATTGTTTTCTTTTTAGACATCATAATGAACTTCAATACTTTTCAGTCTCTTTCACTCAGCTTCTCCTTATGTCCATTATTTTTATTTGTCGAGCTTGTCTTGCCTTGCTGTGTGTACGCTGTCATGACTTTAGACACCGTATCTCTAGAAACGACTACAAGCTGGGACACTTCGGTTTCAGTTGCTCCAACTAGTCGAACTCCTACGAGTTGGATTCTTCGAAAGTCTCTGAGATCTGACAATTTAGGCCTCTGCCAAAATTCCAAGACATATACAACTTTACTAAGGCTTCCTTTACTTTTTATATTCAAAAAAAATTTGGTAGCTAAGATCACATTTCAATGCTTACTTGTCACTTTTATTCACAGGTGTTTCCATTATTTTGATAATGAACTGTATGTTTAACCATAAACACAATCTATAAAAATAGGTCTGGTTTTTGGTAATATTTGTTAATAAATTTGTAACTTTTGATGTTGACAAAATATTGACTTTAATAAATTGATCTGTCCCTCGCATTACCTAGATGTAAAGGGCATGACATTTATTATATTATTTTTTGCATGACATTTATTTATATTTGATTAAACTATGGTAAATTATTAATAACTTAAAAAATAATAATTTTACTTAAAAATTCGTTTTATAATATGGAGAAAAAGTCACTTAATCTGCGGAATTTTTTTAGATAGATATCATCTATAATACTTTTTAACTAAAATTCTGAAATAAAGTTTAGTTCATAGTGTAAATTTTATATTGGTATATTTTTATGTATAATTTTGGTTATTTATCTTATATAGTTCGTATTGGTAATAAAATGAATTATTTTCTTAGATTCTGGTAAGAAATGCTAATTTTTAAATAGTAAAGATATTTTTGACAACATGAAACACTCAAGGCAACAAAGATATGATAAAATATTTTTTTTTAGATCTTATTGCAAAAAGGATGAATTTCTATTGCACGGTTTAGTAGATGATAGGCAGATATAGTTAGTGCAAAAGATTTTTAAAAAAAAAGAGTTTTTAAAAAGAAACAATATTTGATTAAAACTATTTCGTTCATTTGTTATGAAAGGACATTCCCCGTATAGAAAGTCGTCCAAGGATCTTCTTTGGAGATAGTTCTAATCATCACAAGTGATTCAAAACAAAAATTCAATGAAAAGAAATTCCAACTGTCAATTTGAATTTTGTAATACAATATAATTTAAATTTAGGGCCTGAATGGCCGCATGGCTGGCACTCTGGCGCTCGGTACTACAGGTTTCGGGTTCGAGTCCGGGTGGTGCCAAGGATGTGTGTATTGGTTCGGAATCCTCTTTAAACCGTAGGTCCCGGTCTAACAGGATCGCAGAGCGTTGCGGGGGTATTGCTACTGCACGTCCATAGTTTATCTTCAAGCTGCACGCACCTCCTGGATAGTGTTAAGTGAGTAACGTCTGTGCAGCGCTTGCCTTAAGGCATCAAAGACAAGTGTCTAAGTGTTTGCCAGCTGCATTAGAACAAAAAAAAATAATTTAAATTTTCTGGTCAGCTTATTGAAGAAATGTGTGCTGCTTAGATCACTATATTAACGGGCTATGACATTGATACTGGTACATTTAGTTCATTCACTCTGTGCTAACTACTGGGGCCTCAAAGGCCGAGTGTCTGGCACTTGGTGCCACAAGTTTCGGGTTCGAGTCTCGGTGATGCCCTGAATGTTTGTAGGGGTTCGGAATCCCCTTTGAAGTCGTAGGTCCCTGTCTGATATGACTTTAAGTGCGTCACGTATCCCAATCAAACTTATCTCATCTACAACATTCTGAAACAGTAAAGGGGCAATCAGCTCTAGGCACAGTGATGTTATGTGATGTTGTGTGGTGTAGTGTACTAACTATTGCCAAAAAATTGACCTGATTAAAATTCTGTAAGAGAAATATTTTATCCTCCAAACGTACACGGAAAATGGAAAATTTGTTATACCATACATGTTTTTTTTTCTGTTGGAAGTCAATCTGAATGTTTAAAGATATTCTGAATATCTCTAAAATATGTTCTAGAAAGAAATGTAAAGAAGATATCGTTTACAATCTCTTGTTTTCTGCTTATCCATTTATAAAAAGCCTCAACCAACATCCTAAAAATAAATTATATTTGATCCAGAAAGAAATTCGTGACATTTTAAAAGTACTTGAGGTTTTCAGAATATTTGAGTAAAATGGCAAACGGAATTCGAAAACTTATTCGGAAGAATTTCAGTTTAGATATAGACTGTTAATTGTTCAGGTAAAATATTTAAAGTTACTTTTCAATTTTGATGTTACCAAAATTTGTATTTTTAAATTTTGTACATAGTAAAAATGAGTGAAAAAATATTAATACCCCAAAGTTATTTTTTTTATAAAATTGTATTAATGTATTTAATTTCATCTTTTAATCACGAAAAGTAAGCAATTAAAAAAAATAATGTAGTTTAAAAAATAATTTTCTTATATCAAATAAAAATGATTTTTTTTCATTTGGAACATTATTTTAATACATTATATAAAATTTTAATAGTGCTTTAAAATATAACTAAAATTATGTTTTCTATTATATAAATTAAAATAATGAAGTTGTTATTAATTAAATATATTGATAAAAGCACATAGATAATGGAAAATAGGCCTCGTACAAAAGACTGCCTCCGAATAAGACTATGTGGAAACACGTTAACAAAAATCTGTTGCTGTGAAACTATTAAATTTGAGTTCATTCATTCCCCCAGAACAAGAAAAAAATTCAAATTTTTTTTCAAATTTTTTTTTTTTTTTTGCTAGCAATCGGATTATTTTGTCCAATCGAGCGCTTATGGGTCAATCATGGTAAGAATACTGAAAAATGATAAACGGCCTATATATAAGAAATTCAATGAAACAAACAAATCAAATTCCAGATAAAAATTTAAGGAAATTTTCCCAATGTATATGAAACTCTTCGATTAATATTTTAAACTGGAATTTCCCACCAATTTTGTTGAAACAACTTTGCATTTGAGTACGGCTGCATGGTATTAGCTACATGTTATACAACTACGTGACAGCAGCCCATAAACTTGTATTAATATTCTAATAGAACATACATCAAGAGCATAAATCAATCAGTCAGAAAAATTAATTAAAAATAACCGGTATGCAATCTTTTTTTTAATTTTAAATCGTAATATGATTTTTAGTTCATTTAAATAGGGGCTTTTAAAACAACTTATTCAGTTTTGCGCTATTCCTTAGATTATAAAATTACCATTTCATGCAATAAGGAAATAAATTTCCGTACAACTTTATTTAAAATCAGGGGAAAAATAATATATACACATGGTTTTGTACATATGTAGTAAAATATTCGTTATTTGTGAATTGGATGATTGGGGGAATTAAGATAATTTAAGTTTCTTTAAGTTTTATAATTTTAAAGGAAAAAAAAGTATTTTGTAACAGTTATGTAAGACATCGTGGTACTTTCAGGTTTATTAATGTGGGTGCCTTATTTAAAAAATTTATATACATACAGTATCATTAAAAGTATTTGACATCGTTCGGAAAATTGTGTTTAGGTTTATGGAATATTTCACCTGTGATACTAAATAAATAGGAATATAGAAATAAATAAAAAACTAACTTATTATATATTTACAATTTGTTGTTGTTATTGTGTTAGTAAATTTGTAATGGTAACGTTTTATAGAAATGTTATTGTGTTAGTAAATTTGTAATGGTAACTTTTTATAGAATAGAATTAATAGTACTCACTAAACCTTTTTGTTAATCAATATTTGTAGTTAAGATATATCTTTCATTGCAATCTTGAGGTAATGAATTAATTACAAAGACACTTGGTTATGTGTGATAGTATGAAAAATAACTATATTAGCTTTTCATCCAAACAAAATTTCATGTAAAAGTATCGTATTCCTTCTACTTTTCACATTTAAGATATTATATTTATTATTTAATGTCATCTTAATCAGATATATACTAACGGGTTTGAAATACCCAGTACTACCAATCTTTAGTATTAAGAAAGAGCATGATTATAATTAATTTTTCTATGGTTATCCCTCCTACCAACTTCACCTAACAGGAATCTGCACAAAATTACTTTATTTCAGATTAAGGTAAGAAACTAAGTAGTTTACTGCTGAGTAAATGGGGAAATCCCGTTTGGACATTTTTCTCTTAAGCCCTTCCGTGGCCATATTGCTTTTCATTTACCTTTATAAAAAGATTACCTCTTCCAGTGAAGCAAGCAGTTGGAGTTTCTCAGATACTGTAGTTCTGGAGTGTAATTGATCTTCTTCTTTTATTATTTTTTGATGTTCTAACTGGCGCATTTCTCTTAACTCTATGATGAAAAAACATTTTATGTCTAAAAATGAAAAGTTAACCATTTAATGGATTATTTAAGCCTGTATTTGTATCTTTTTGGAACGTCACGCGATATCTCGTGCGGAAATTAAGTTTTAATTTTGGGTTAAATGAATATTTTGTGCTACTTTGTATTATTCTAAGTCGAACATAAGTTCGTCAGTGCTATCATACATCTTGTAATAATCTTTTTATCGAAATTTATATGTTTGTTAAACTGTTTGTCAAAAATTTGATTGGAGGTCTTTTAGTACCCAAATTAATGTAGAGAAACTTCATCGTATTTGCTGATTTCGAAACTTTCCTTTATTCTCCTGTTTTTTTTTAAAGTTAAAATAAAATCACTTTTAGAAATATATGTATCAATATATCCTATAGCGGTCTCGAAAGCTCTAGCAGTGAATCGCAGTTCTGATCCTAATATGCAATAGAGGCTAGCTTTATATTTGAATTATTATAAATTTCCTTAATTTGAACTTTATACTTGACTAATAAATAAACAGGAAAAAAATTATCATAATTTTATCATGACATATTTTCGATTTTAATGAACAAAAATTGCCTAGAAGCAAAATTTCTTCAATTTAAAATTTTTTCTGGAAAACTGATCTTAAAAGATTTATTAAGAATAAGTTATAAAGGTGTCTAACTGATATATAGGAAGGAAATTGAAAAAAAAAAAAAAAATGCACAGAAATGTACTCCCTTAAACAGTTATTTTCGCTGTCCTATACCCACACAATGACACACACAACACCCCAGTATGAACGTTCAGGCTTTCGCTAATAAAGTGCGGGAATTTTAATTGGTGAATTGGTGGTCCCAATTATTGTCCCAAAAAAAAAAGTGGGTCTAATTAAAACCAGGACATTTTGCTAAAAGGTTTAATTTATTAAACGGTTAATTAATTAAAGGGTCTTTTATTTGATGAAATTTGATACAGGCCTGGTGATATTATAATACAGGCAGGTTTATAACGCCATATTAAGATTACGCTTATGGAAGCAGTTAAATTAAAGTCGGAATGTAGAAGATATATGAATATTTAAAATGCTATGCATACGTATTTAAAAAAAAAAAACATCTCTATATTTAAAAAAAATTAATTCAGTATTTTGCTTGAATAGATTTTTAGTTATTATTATTTTGTGAATGCAAAGAAATATTAAAAAAGTATTACGAAATTCACATTGCGAAATGTATTTTGAAAAGTACAATGGGTTTGACATTTTTTTTTCAATTACACGTATCCGAATATTAGTGAAAATGTAATGATTTGCTTTCTCAAAGTTTAATTCAAAATCGATTTCCAGTTTTGGAACGAGATTCATTTCATTCGAACTATCGATGATTACTCTTCAGAACGTAATCTCGAACGTAACCGAGCAAAGCGCAAAATAATCCAATAAAACTAATTTCGAAAGTAATTATTCTCCGTCAATTTTTCCAGTTACGCTGAGGTCGGAAAGATAAAACGAACTTAAGTGATCCCATTTAAAACTCTTTTCCAACACCTCCAGGCATCTGCATTTAATTACCCTGTTCTTCTGAAAGGACCCTCTTAGAAATCGGTTGCTTTCACTTTGATGTATTCGAATTGAGAGCATATCTCACAAAAAAAAAGAAAGCAATTATTTATTGAAATAGCATTAGTTGCGAGACAGAAGAAGAATCTGCTTTTTAGTTTTCAGTTCACTAGTCTATGTGTATTTGTTTTGTTCTGAATAGGAGCTCTTTCACATAACATTTAAATTGTCAATAGAAAGTAATCTTTCGAGTGGCAAGTACTGTTATATCGTAAATAGCGATTTCACTTTGAACAAAGGCGTGATATAACCTATTGTATCATAGTCAAAAGTTTAGTTTTATGTATTAAATTGTTCCTAAAAACATTGCACTTATGTGGACCCAATTACCTTAATAGATAAATGTATTGTTGGTTTCATATCCTTCTACTCAAATGTGAAATGCATTCGTTTCTATGCCTGAAATCTGTACTATAAATTCGCGGACAAGATTGTTCTTGACATGGGCTCTAGACAGATGCAAATCCCTTGATGTCTTCTGTAGAATTGTTAGATCAAAACTATAATGGTAAAATGGGAAGAAGTTATGAATTTGTCTTCCTGGTATCTAGGACGGAAATCGAAATAAAATTTAAAGGCATAAAATATTTTCTCTTTAACAGTTATTTTCTCTGTCATACCATCCACACAAAGTCAAGGAATGAAAGTTCAGGCTTCGGCTAATAAAGTGCGGAATTTTAATTGGTGAATTTTCAACAATAAGTGGGCCGATTTAAAAACCAGGACAATTTGCTGAAAGGGTTAATTTTGTCTTTTTATTTGACGTAATTTAATATGGATATTATTATATACAGTATGAGTAAAAATTTTAAGGCCAGTAGACATTTTTGAGAAAACGGAAACATTTAAACTGAGGAATTAAAATACCATTTTATTGATAATTATTAAGCTTAAATAAAAGTAAAAAAAGTAGAAAAATTAATTTGCAAATATTTTATTATTAGAAAATATTACAGAACACTCAGATGAATATTTGAGCCTGAGTAAAAACTTTAACTCCAACATAGAAAATAACATATAAAAAAAAAATTACAAAATTCTTAGAAGGTTGTGTAGGAGCCATTACTTCGAATTACTCCAAATATTCTTGTTTTCATGGATGAAACGAGTTTTTGACAAAGGGTGGGGTCGGTTTTATACCATTCATCTACGATAGTAGATTTCAGCTCTGTTGCTGATGTAAAATGTCTCCCATTTGCATAAACTCTTTTTGCTAAGTTAGCCCAAAGGTTCTCGATTGGGTTGAGGTCAGGTGATCTAGCTGGCCATTTCACAGTTTCAACATTGTGGATTTGAAACCAATTTTTTGTGCTGTTACTCGAATGGATCGGTGCATTGTCTTGCTGATATTTCCAATTTTCTCCAGCAAAACATTCAGCATTTGGCAAAAGATGATTTGTTAGGACATTTTGGTATCCTTGTGAATTCATTCTACCTGAAACGAATGCAATTGAGCCCACACCATTGTGAGAAAAACAGCCCCAAGTCATGACAGACCCTCCACCTAATTGGCGATTGGAGAATATTTCTTTTTCATTTCTTATATCATGCCAGTAGAAATTCCAGCCAACTGGTCCATCCAAATTCCATTTTTTTTTTCGTCAGAAAAAATAATTTCTATCCATTGGTTGTCCCAGGTCATGACTTTCTGGCCAAAGTTCAAACGCTCTATTTTGTGTCTCTGCAGTAACTGAGGCTTAGTCAATTTTGCTGTATAAGTGTACCTTCCAGACCTTCTAATTGTGTTATAAATCGTTTTTTGACAAACTTTTAAACCTGTCGTCGGAATCAGTTTCCTGGTTGAGTACTTTCCAGTAGATGCAAGTTGGCAAACTCTTCTTTCATCACGCGAGGACAAAGCTTTAGGTCTTCCGCCAGTATTCTTTTTACCATAATTGTCTTACAATTTTAAAAACTTGTTGACTACAGTCCTTGATCTTCCTAACTTTATCGCAATAGCACAACTACTCATTCCTGTTGAAGACAAAGCTTCGATTTGTCCTCTTCCACGATCAGTTAACTTCTTACCCTTCGCCATCTTCACAAAGATCACCAATACTTCGAAGAAACATATGACAAATATGAAAATTGCAGCGTTGTCACAAGCTAGTAGTTGCAATGGTAATTACACGATTATATTATATTTATTTTTAAAAAATGACTGGTGGCCTTACAGTTTTTACTCAGGCAGAAATACTAACTTTGTAAATAACCCCATGTTTCTCATAATTATGTATTTACAAATTATGTTTATAGCATTTATTTCTTATAAATGAACTTTAATAATTAATATTATTTGAATCCCTTTTATTTCATTTTACATATTCTCAAAAATTTTTACTATCCTTAAAGTTTTTACTCAGGCTGTATATATATATATTATTATACAGACAGATTTATCGAGTCGCATTAAGATTACGTTTAAAAAAACTGTTAAATTAAGTTCGGATTGTTGTAAATAAAGTGATTTTTAAAATTTTATGGATTCTCCTAAATTTAGCAAAAAATATATACATATAACAAGAAAAAAACTAATTTAACATTTTGCTTGCATAAATTTTTTTGTTATTAGTATTTTACGAATGCGAAGAAATATTAAAAAAGCATTATGAAATTGATATTGCGAAATGTATTTTCATAAATGCAATGTCTTTGATATTTTTTTTCAATTACACGAGTCCGAATGGTAGGAAAATGTAATGATTTACTTTCGAAAAAGTTTAATTCAAAATCGATTTCCAGTTTTGGAACGAGATTCATTTCATTCGAAATATCGATGATTACTCCTGAGAACGTAATCTCGAACGTAACCGAGCAAAGCGCGAAATAATCCAATAAAACTAATTTCGAAAGTAATTATTCTCCGTCAATTTTTCCAGTTACGCTGAATTCGGAAAGATAAAACGAACTTAAGTGATTCCATTTCAAACTCTTTTCCAACACCTCCAGGCATCTGCATTTAATTACCCTCATCTTCTAAAAGAACCCTCTTAGAAATCGGCTGCTTTCACTTTGTTGTATTCGAATTGAGAGAGCATATCTTTGGAAAAAAAGAAAGCAATTATTTATTGAAACCGCATTAGTTGTGAGAAAGAAGAAGAATATGCTTTTTAGTTTTGAGTTCACTTGTCTACGTGTATCTGTTTTGTTCTGAAAAGGAGCTCTTTCAGATTACTTTCTATTGGCGTTTTAAATGTTATCTTTCGAGTGGCAAGTACTGATATATCGTAAATAATGATTTTACTTTGTAAAGAGGCGTGATTTAACATAGTCAAATGTTTAGTTTTTTGTATTAATTTATTCATAAACCGGATTACCTTAATAGATAAACTGAT
>BPLQ01015067.1:911317-925152 GCA_021605075.1 Caerostris darwini | reverse complement strand
ATTTTGGTTGTAATTTGTTTATAATTCCATAAATGGAATTTAAAAATTAAAGCCCAGACTTGGCTAAGTAGAGTACCATTGAGAACTGAATTTTTGTGTTTAAATAAGAGAAATTAACGTCAAAGGGGGGGGGGCCGGGGTCGTACTTTTCATGTTTACTTTCACCTTAAAAATAAATCTTTTTGTCCCATTTTCTGTTAAACTTTCTCTTTGTTCCTGTATCATCTTTATGCCGGCCAAATGGAAGTCTATTATCTTACTCTACTGCAGCTTTTAGTGCGAATTTCCTGCAACTTATTATGCGACAATTCTGTTGAAAATCAGCAAGATTATTCCTTTGGAAATAGCATACTTTGATTTCCATCATGATGGTTGGAAGATTTAGCTTTTGGTGTATAATGGTGGAGATAATTATCATTTTTCTAATGATAATTATTTCCCCCGTGTTTACCGTTTCCTTTCTAGTCTTAATGTAATGCGAGGATTATTAAATTTACTCTACGGGCATTTTTGTAAATAAATCTAAATCAATGGTTTCGTTGCCAATTAGGGGAAGGAAGCCTTTTCAAAACAATGTTTACAATTGCTTAAAGTAAAATTACGAATTGAATTAATTAATAATATTATTAATATCGAAATAATTGCAATCATTATAAAATAATGTATTTGTTGTAAATAAAGGCCCATGGGCATTATGAGTCTTATAGTTACTCCCAAAACAAAATTACTTTACCTTTTTGTGGTTGAATCATTATTAATAGTGAATTATTGTAGAGTTTATACATTACGTTACAGGATAACGCTGTTGTAAACTAATACTATTGTAGGTAGCTGCATATAAATACAAATGACTAATTGATTACAATAATTTTTAAATTCTTTCCCTTCTAATGAAGGCAAAATATTATTGGAATGCAATGATTATAAAGATAGCTACTTGTTTCTCTTCCTAATCCAACCTGACTTGTGGTCCGAGTTATAATATGCATGAATCAGCAGGAAAGCTAAGTTTGTAGGTAAACATGTAATGCAAGTAAGCATGTAGGAAAGCTAAGTTTGAATCAGCTTAGGTGATTCAAGTTAGTGAAACTGAATCAGCTAAGGTGATTCAAGTTATTGAAATTGAAGTTCACTAAAATACGCAATGGAGGTTGCAAAAAACACGTGTAAAGTATCTCAGATAGTAGTCAGACTGTTTAATGGATGTGTTCTGTGTTTTCTCCAAATTCCTACTTGATTGAAAAAATTCCTACTTGAATGCTCTTACTATCCCTCAATATGATATTCGTGATCTATTTAAATTAAACACGAATCCCCAACCTCATCACACACATAATTCCCTACATTAAGTGACCGCGCTTGAGGACCAGATGTAAATAGAAATCAAATGCTCCCTTATTTATGTAAGTAAACAATAAATACATAAATCGGAATAATTTTCCGTTAGTCTAAAAGAGGGTACGGAATTTCAGATGCTCTCCTTAAGGGATTCGATAGAAATTGTAATAGGAAAATGCGCGTACTGTTCATCAGGCTCCTCGTAGTGCATCCTGAGAAACGTTGAACTTACTCTATAATTTATATATACGTTTTAATTGTGAAAAATGTAATTCAAAATAATCGATATTCAAAAACAAGAATAACGTGTTTCATCACTTTTCATTATATTATTATTAATTCGGAATTATTTATTTATTTATTTATATATTTTGAAGGTAGATCATATAGAAACCCATCACAGTACTATGCACAGATGAATTTATAGCTGAATTTGTATTTTATTCCAAGAACAGTTAAATAGGATAAATCTAAATTCTAGATTGCCCTTGAGGTGGTTTGAAGAGTCTACGAACCTTCAGATATCAATCCCATATAAGTGATGTCAATGTGAGTACAGTATAAAAGAGAACCTTCTTGGCAACGTTGAAACTGCTAATGTCTCATATTTACTGATGGATAACATACATTAAAGCATTGTGGCCTTCAAAAACATTTTATACGATTCGTATAGTAGTGAATTTGCTGAAAAAAATATTACATGGGATTTCCTAAATTAGTTTTGTATTGCGAAATTGATCTAATTAGACCAGGACCTACACTTTAATGTAGACTCAGAACAAGTACAAACACCCTTCAAACATCCCTGCCATCACCAGGATTCGAACTTGAAGTCTGTGGTACTAAGGGCCAGAGCTCTAATCAATTGGCCATCAGGCCTCTTGGGATTACTTGAGTTTATGAATCATCAGATGTCAATTCCGTCCAAGTGGTGTCAATGCGGATGCAGTATAGCAGCGGTACTTTCTTGGTAACGTTAAATCTGATAAATGTCTCATGTATACAGATGTAAAACATATGTTAGAGTATTAGGGCCTTCAAAAACATTTTATACGATTCGTATAGTAGTGAATTTGCCTGAAAAAAAATATCACATGGGATTTCCTAAAATAGGTTTGTATTGCGAAATTGAACTAATGAGATTAGACCTACAATTTAACGTGGTTTCAGAAACATTTCCAAAACACTTCAAACACCCATGCCACGACCAGGATTTGAACTTGAAGCCTGTGGTACCAACGGACATAGCGCTAGCCAATTAGCCATCAGGCCGCTTGAGATTGCTTGAGGGATTTATGAACCTTCAGATGTCAATTACAGATTTCAATATGGGTGCAGTAGTATTAGTAGTAACGCTGAATCTGCTAAATGTCTCATGTATTCTGATAAATAACATATAATAACTTATTATGGTCTTCAAAAACATTTCATACGATTGGTATGACAAGGAATTTGCCGGAAAAAATATATCACATAGGATTTCCTAAATTAGTTGTGTCTTGCGAAATTGATCGTTGCTTCACAATGGAGAGACTGTCATTGTCTTGACTTGACACATTTTGCTTCTCCGCAGCGGTCAACCCACAAATTGATCGCTGCCCATTCCAGTCGCCTCCAGTACATAAGACGATGTCCCAGATACTTTCTTTAGATTTCTCTTCGCTCCCCGAGGAGTGATTCTGTGGGGTGTAGGGATGGGGGTGGTTGAAAGCGGTAGAAGGGAGCTATTACCGCCCCATTTCAGAGTAACGGCCATTTTGAGGGAAATTCATTTGAATATTGTTAGCGCGCCAGAATACCATCCGAAGGCTAGCGACAGATTGAAACAAAAACGGGAGTCTTTTGATTAAGCGCCGTGGACTCCCCCTTTTCCGGAAAGAGACGGAATCGATGGAATGACATGGCGGTGGGAAGACAGGGGGGAGGGAGGATGAAACGAGGGAGTGAAATGAAATGAAAAGAGAAATACGAATTACGACACTAAAAAAGAAGTAGCGAGAAAACGTGTACAGAAACTGATAATAATTCGAATTCTTTTCTTTCGATTGTTTTAAAAGGGAGGGGGGAGTGACTTGTTTTCAGTTCAGTTCCCTCCCGCCTCGATTTTTTTATTTATTTACTTGTTATTTATTTTTGGCTCGAATTTCATGAATCAGCGTGTTAAATAAGTATGTCGCAGCGATAATTGTGAACAATTAGGATTGTTTTGTTTGGCGGAATATTTTCTCTTGTTAAACTGAAATGAATGAATTAAACCGAACGCTAATTGCTGGACGCCCAAATGAATTTAGTTCATTTCCGCAAATTAAATTGAAATCGTTCCGGTTATTGCAAAATCAATGGAGCTTGTTTTAAATGAAAAGAGTAAAAAAAAAGTGTTCTGCTTCATTTAATATTTGATGGAAATGAGTTTTTCAACAAAAGCCATAACAAACTCAGAAGTTCTTTTTAACGAAAATAATGTCTATTAAGAAATTGTTTTGTCAGTCAATTAAAGAAAGTAAGAATATCTCTATGTAAATACTTTAATAGGATGGACACGTGTAATCAGTAAAATATTAAAAATATAAAGTGATTAAATATTTATCAGATATTAATAAAAAGGTTATTTACATTGACTTCAATTTTACTAATTTTAATTAATAACATTAACGATAGCAATTTAAATTAATAGAAATAGCAATTAAATTTTCGTTACATAATAAAATATCAAAAAATTACAAATATATTTTTAATACCTATTTTAAACAAACATTTTATTTTTAATATCTACTTTAAACAAACATTTTATTTTTAATATCTATTTTAAACTTATTATTAACAGACTCAAAAGTTATTTTTAATGAAAATAATTCTTAGAATTCAATGTCTCTTTAAGAAACTCAAATTGTTTTGTCAGTCAATTAAAGAAAGGAAGATTATGTGCAAGCAAATACTTTAATAGGATGGATATGTTTTATTTGTTTAATCAGTAAAATGTTAAAAATCTAAAGTGATTAAATATTTCATTATTATATTAATAAAAAATAGGGTTATTTAAATTGACTTCAGTTTTGCTATTTTTAATTAATAACATTAACGATAGCAATTTAAATTAATATAATTAGCAACAATTTTTAATCAGTAACAATTTTTGTTACATAATAAAATATTAAAAAATTACAAATAAATTTTTAAATCTTTAAAAATATTAACTACATTTATATTTTTAAACATACATCTTATTGGTCAATTAAAAAAAGTAAGAATATCTGTAAGTAAATACTTTAATAGGATGGACACGTGTTGCTAGTTTAATCAGGAAAATGTTAGAAATTTAAAGTAATTGAATATTTCAGTAAGATATTACTGAAAATATTATCTCATAAATATAATTCTTATATATTATCTTATAATATTTTCATTAATATCTTACTGAAATATTTAATTACTAATATATAATAATTATTATATTTTATATTATATTCTATTATAAATAAATATATCCATTTTAAATCTTTAAAATGACTTCAAATTTGCTAATTTTAGTTAATAAAATTGAGGATAACAATTTAAATTAATAAAATTAGGAATAACAATTTTTGTTACATAATAAATTATTAAAAAATAACAAATATATTTTAATATCTATTTTATTAATGTTTTAAGTCTACTATATTCGAAAATTTTAATATCTATTTTTAAATCTTTAAAAATATTAATTACGGTTATGTTTTTAAACACCCATCTAATGCTATATGTTTATAGGGAAATATTCTCAAAATAATATTCATAATAATAATTCATAATATTCTCAAAAAAGTTTTTTGCATGCATGTTGCTAATTGCTCAATGTTATATTTATATATAAAATTGCTTTATGTTTCAGAACAAATATATAATTTATTTTTGTTTTATTACAGCAATGTTCAAGCATTTTCATTTTTGCAAAACGCAACATTGGTGATAATCTTGGCACTGTTAAAGAAAATCAGTGAATATGATTTTATGTAAATCGCTTCCAATAGTATTAAGATTAGTTAAAATGTAACGATAATTCTGAAGATACCGATTATATTAGGAACATATATTTTGCTGATTGATTGGTGTCTTTGTTGTATTTTTAAACTGATATATGGGATTAAGTAACATTCAATAAAAAATATAATATTTATTTTATTTAAAAGACAATACATGAAGAAAATAGCCAATCATTAATCAATAGTTAAAATGCCTTGCAATGTAATGCTATTATAGTGTGTTAAATATCAAATCGCACTACAAAACTATTTTAATTTTACAAAATGTCAGCTGCCATATGAAATAAGTTGTATAAATTAAAAAACATGAATCACAATATTAATTTTTTAAGAAAGTCAAATTTAAAATTTCAAAAACTAGAATGAATAATAATTAAGCAATTTAATTTTCTCATTTATTGCTAAAGGAACTCCTAAAGATATATTCATATATATATATACATATACATAGATATTACATTCATTTATATATATATATATATATATATGTATATACATATAGAAGAAAGAGGATACACTAAGTTAAGTTAATAAAACAGTAGAAATTCCTGCAAAAAGATGATGATCTTTAAATAGTGTTAAAATATTATATTATAATAGTATAAATATATATATATATATGTATATGTATAAATATATATTAGTATGGATATATACATATATATATATATTAATATACAAATAACATTTTGTCGACCATCAAAAAAATTTCATTATCAATTTTCATAAAATATAACATTATTTAAAAACTCTTTAGCTCATTAACTTAATAACATAATTATCAAGTTAATGAGCTAGCTTCTTTAGCCTTAAGTAACATATGTATTAACGTCACTTATAACGTGTTATAGTTATAGTTAGTTTGCTAAATAATAAATAACACCAGCTAACAGAACATAGTTAGTTAATATTTAATATTTAATTATAAGTCATATTGTAGAAGTGTTTCAATTATTTCTGGAAATATATGTATTGTTCTCTACAATATTAAATTAACCTATACAAGTTAACATTTACTTTTTTAAAAAAATGTGTTGTATCGAATAAAAAAATAATTATTATGTATACAAATTGCATTTTCTTAAAAATCAGTATCTGCATCTTTAGATATGAATAATAGTGATAATAATAATAATTAAACATTTTTAAATAACTTTTATTAATAATAATTATAATTTTAAAGAATTAATAATTTTAATTAGTAATGAACTATTTTTATTAATTTAAAAATTTATAATAGCTTTTTAATTAATTAAAAATTATAATACTATTTAAGTTTTCATTAATAAATATTAATAATTTAATAATAAATTTAATTATTTTAATTATAACAAATAATAATTCTTAATAATTTTTTTTAATGTTGTCTGTTTAAAATCTTACAAAAACTGTGCAAAAAAATTCCTCGTATTTATACGTATTAACGTTGTTAATAAATTAAATTTAAAAGTAAAGCGTGTTTTAGATCCAAAATTCCAGTTTTCCAACGAACATTTTATATTTCAATGCAGAATATTCTATTTTATTTAACAAACTGTAAGTGCAATTTAAATTAATCGATGAATAATAGATGAAATAGAATTTACTTTATATATAACAAAATTCACTTTAAAAGAAAAAAAATAGAATAAATGCAATTTTTCAATAGTAATTGAACATTTATATTATGTCTAGAAAAAAACCCATTTTTTTTAACATTTTTATTTGAAATATTGCTGATTATTATGCATACCCTTTTTCAGCTAACAGAAGAAAACTTTTATTTTTACTTTTAACAACAGCAGCACTTTCTTGGTTAATTTTATAAGAAATGGAATAAAAAATAGTGCGAATTATTGCTAGTTTAGAGAAATTTCTTAAATTAAAACTGAGCATTACAGAATTTAACTGCAAGCTTTCACTTTTTTGTTTGTAGAAAAAAATGATTAATTTAATGTTAACGATATCATTCCAGTTTTATAAACTGGAAGCATTTTTTTAAAAATCTTTATTCAGTTTTTAGTCGTGAATTATTTATTCTAAAGTTTCTTTTGTCTCATCAGTTTTTCTCTTCTAGTTATTTAAACGAAGAATAAAACATTCAACAAATATTTGCACTGTATTTGTATTCAAGTGCTTCAGGCAATGGAGCAACAAAACTGTCACTTGAAAAGTTAAAAGACTTATCTTGCAAAAAAAGAAGAATTTAACAGCTTCATTTCTGATCTCAAATCTCCTTTTTTTGTGCTCAAAAACAAATTTCTGAAGAAGCGTTTATAAACACTTTAATGCAATTTTCAAAGATTTTTTCTTAGAATAACTGACTTTTCTGCAGGTATTTTGAAAGAAATCTAAAACATATGCTTCTTTATTAAATAAATAAAACATGCCAAACTTTGAATTCTTATTTCAAACTTTTGAAATCTCGTTAAATAAAGTAAGATATTGCTTAAAGCAAAATCGACATCCAATTTTTTCTTGTTGTAAAAGAAAGAGTTTATAAAAAAGAAATTTAATCCATATAAAGTTAAAATACAATTTTTTTTTTGTTTTATTAAAAGTAAGACTTATTACTGTGTTTTAATTTCGTTAAAAAAGCAAGAAAATACAAATCGTTATTTTAAATTATCATAGAATTTGTGCAAGTTCAGAAATAAAAGTAGGTAGTTATCATATCATTTCCATGATTATAAAAAGGATATTGAAGTTATAAAAACATTAAAGTTTAAAAAAATAATATATATATATGTGTGTGTGTGTATGTGTGTGAGTGTGTGTATAGATAACAACAGTCATACATATAATTTTATACTGGAGATAACAATAACAAATAATGATTTCATAAGAATGAAGTTATAATATATTGGAAATAGCTACCATTCTAAAGAAAATAATATTTACACGTACTCAGGACACTACACACGCATTACGTGTATATGTATGTATATATATAAATATATTTATTTCTATAAAAATATATATTTATAATTTTTTATAAATTTATATATATACATATTTGTGAATGTGTATAGAAAATAAATTCAAAAAACGACCTGTCGTTTTAAAAAACTAAGGCCATTATATTTCTTCAAAATTGAAAAAAATATATTTATTTTAAAATATTTTGATTTTCTTAGTAGTTTACTATTTGTACGCTGCACTGGTAAAGAAACACAGGCAACTAGCTCTTCATATCAAATCTAACATAATATTTAGATGCTTATAATGTACATAAAGTCAATGAATTTGAATCTAAGCTGCATTCCAGCTAATCATCTCACCTAATTATTAAGGCATGAATTTCATTTTACTCCTAACGACAGGTAAATAAAAATTTAGTAATTTCAACATATCCAGTGATAAAGAAAAATAACGTTAGGAAAAGGCAACTAATTACTCAAGATTAAGAAAATGCTATTGTAAAGACATAAAAAAAATCAAGACGGAAACCGGAGTGATTTCTCACAGGGACAAATTTTTACAACCATATTGTTTCACTGTCACTTGCTTTGCACTTATTCTATTTTTACTGCTTTCCAAAAATTAAATATTGATACTTAAACACAGGTACTGTAAAAGCTAAAAAAACTAAACAAGAACTAAAGAAAAGAACCATAAAGGTTGATAAAAAAAAAATTCCTTGCAAGAACCTTAAAAATAATTATTTTCCCATCATCCCGCTGGCAGGTCCCATCAACTTGTAGGAGCTCAAACTCGGGTTTCACTTAACCTTTAAAAAACACCCTTCAATTCAATTAAACCGCCACCTTCTTCCTCAATCCTTCATTTCTCAATCTGAACGACGAAAACCCCTTTTTCGTTCACTTCTTCCTTTCCTTTCCCCTCTGGTAAAATCTCTTCCTCATTTTTTTTTTTATTCTACCTAGAAGAATCTTTTTTTCCTTGCCCACACTGACGAACCAACCCGTTCATCATTTCTGACGTTTAAGCATTAAAAAGACGAATACAAAAAAGAAAGAAGAACAAGAATGGAGTGACGCCGGGGGTCTTGCGGGCAGCTATTAGGGGCGAGCTGATCTGGATACAAAAGCTGAGGCTGCGGAATATCCATCACTCTGGGAACAGGCAGGCCAGCCGCTACACAGCATCGGCCTATTGATCCGGGAGTTAAATCTTAATTGTAGGTTTTAGCTTGGGCCGGGTGTGTCGATACCGCTCGCGTTGCAAATTGCCTTCAGGGTCGGAATGCGCTGAATTGTCACAGGATGGATTGCCGTGCCGGAAAGGGCGTCGATGGTTGCCCCCGTGTTGATCAAGTGGAGACGAATTCATTGCGGGAGACAGGAACTGGCTGCAGGCAAATTACTTGATGGCACAGAGAGCGTGATGAATAATTTTATGCCTGCAGATGGAAAGGGTTGATTGCAGTAATTGTTCGGGGGTACCGGTACATAATGTCATTCCCTCTGTAATGAGCACAATGATTTTCACACGCAAAATTGTTTTTCAAATATAGGCACTGCTTTAATCGTAATGAAATGCATATGTCGATTTGGCATGAAGCTTTGGACACAGATGCCAAATTGGTCGCACACAATTGTTTACATAAAATAAAGAGTGCAATAAAATAAGTATAAGCAAACAATATATTTTTATTTCCAATGGTAGGCTTTAATAAACAATAAAATAAAAAGAACACAAGGAATATAAAAGCAATAAGAAGGAGAAACGAAGAAAATCACACAGTGAGATGTTTAGCTCATAAGGGCTAGCAAACATCATATATATTTTAATATTAAATTTATTCAAATAAGTGGTAATGCTTAGTTCACTGGTGTTTTGGATTTCGGGTCAAGGTGCTTGGTTCGGCAAATGATGCAAAAAAGGAAGTCTTTCATATCTTCATCTATAGTGAAGGTTACTATCAAATTGGAAAGAATTATCAATCAATCTGGTAAATGTGTAGGGTGGAATGCCCTTTTGTTCTCAAAAAAAATGATACAAGCTTTCACATGTCAACATTGGTTTTGCACACAACATTGAAGGCTTCATAAGAGTGCTGTGTAGTAGCATTACTTATAGTGGAATATTCGATATAGCAGGGTTAAACCGTAGTAAATGAAGCCAAACACAAAGCTACGGTGTTAATGCTTGGAATGGGTGTGATAAACCTGTAGTTTTGAACTCATGTCATTAGTCTTGGGGAGGATGTTATGAACACCAAACGTCATCCTTCTAGATGTTCTCTTCGAAATGAAGTGCCACAAAGTAATTTCTGTGTAGCAGGTTTGTAAAATCAAAAAGACTGTTGGGCGATGTGGGGCAAAATTAACGCGTGACGGGTCTGAGTTTGTAGTGTTGCTGAGGAAAACTGAAATGTTTAGATTTGTAAGAGCGATTGAAAATATATTGTGAAACAATAATTTTTTTTTTCTGTCAATTTTGATCGTGAATAAGATCGTTAATAAAAACATCGATAGGAAGATCTTATTTCATCAAATTATTCCCTTTCGACAGGTAAGAGAAATTATATTCATTCGCTTGAAATTGAAACTTAAGATGTTATATTAAGTTCACTGTAATACATCCTGAGGGACTCTGAAACTGCTACATGCTAAACATTTCAGCGGTATTGTACTTCAAGTCTGAGTAACCTTCACTCGGAAAACACATTTGAAGGAATGAATTTAATGAAAGTTTTTAAGAAGGGAATGTAATGTAAGTTTTTAGCCCATGATAGAAACGCTACCTTTTAACAAATTAATTTATTAATGTAATGTAAGATTTCAGCAAATGAATGTAATGTAAGTTTTTTTTTCGATTAAATGGACTTGACATGTTGAAAGCTTTCACATGTTGTACTTCCTTATTCATCGCTTTCTTTCTTGATTTATCCACCTCATTAAAATTTTAATTCTTGATCAATAGTTTAAAGTTTACTTTTTATAAAAACTTTAGCATATATTTATGTTCAATTTATTTTTATTAATGAAATACAGTTTCGCATTTTTAGTTCAAGGATTTTCCGCAAAACATTTAGAAAGGGTAATGATGTCCCACTTATTCGCTATTCGTAATTTAGGCATTTTTTAATATTAAATCGTTAATGATTCGTTATTTATTCGATAAATGTTTGAATGGATTTTTTAGTGTTTCTCTATGTGATTACTTTTTTTTAATTATAAATATTGTTTGCGTCAATTTTTTTGTATTTAGGGGCTTAGAATTTAATTTTACATTCTAAATTCCTTTTATTTACAATCACGTTTTATTTGCGATGCAGTTGGTTAATAGTTATTTGTCATTAATTAATTAATACGCTTTGAATCAATTGAATTTTATTTTATTTAAATTTTTAAAATAAATATTGTTTAAATTTAAATGATAAAGTGATATTTTTCCTTTTTTATTTTTAATAGTACGCCGGGAAGGTAGTTTTATATAGGTACGGCTTAGGTTTTTAATTTACGGTTTAGTTTTTGTTCAAAACTCTGAATGGGATAAAGCATATTTAAGCTTGTATATTTTTAGATTCCTATTTATAAAATTTGAGCTCTGTACTAATTATTTTCAACTAAATTTTTAAAAAAATATTTATAACTAATTCGTTTATATCTAACAAAGCAAGACAACTTTTGTGAAGAAAAACAAAATATCAAATGGTTTTCCTTGATCAGTAGAGAGCTATCATGAGTAGGAAAACATTTTTATTTTCTATTAAATTTGATTCACTATTTAGATCATCAGGCAGCAGCTGAAAAACATTTCCAGCAGTATTCACAACTTTCGGTTTGTTTCAACATCATTAAAGTAGAAATTCAGCTTCTAATTTAATGTGGAATAAATTTTTATAAAATGGCTTTTGTATGGCAAATGTTCACCATTTAACATTCTTCTTCAGATGAACAACAACTTTAAAGAATTAAAACATTTTTTTTCTTACATGTAAACATAAAAATCACGTTTTCTTTCTTCAAAGTTCTCTAATAATTTTAACGAAGCATTTATATCTAACAAAACAAGACAATGTTTGAGAAGTTAAAAAAAATAATATCAAATGGTTTTCCTTCAACACCATTTCCCAACTTTAAAATGCACGATTTTATCAACCCACGTGAACTAAACGAATGTTTTCCCTCACTTAGTAACTGTGAGCTCTGTTCCAGGACATTATTCTTAATTTAATGCCCTAGTTAACTCGAATGGCTTGATAAACAAGGCCTTAAAGTCCCCAGACGTGATTCAGTAAAGTGGCTTCTTTTTTTGTTTTTTTCTTATCTTTCTTTTTCGTTCTTAGTTTTGTTCTTTCCTAAGCACTTTAGTTTCCCCAAAATTTTTCTTCTTGTTGAGATCTGGTGTATGCTTCACCCGGAATCGTGATGCTTAAGTCTCTCTCCTATTAAATTTCTTTATGACGTTAGTTTCGTAATTTCCCGCGTATTAATTTACAATGTAATGAGGAGAAAAAATAAACGAACAGCAATTTAATTCGTAAATTATGTTACATTAATGAAACAAAAAAAAAATGAAATATATTAGATAATATAATCAGATTAACCAAAGTTTAAGAAAAGTGAAATAGCATGAGAGCTTTAATTTAAATGAAATAAAGTCATACCAATGATAGTATGGCTTTACCCTATTATATATTATGGTACCTATTATATATATATACCAAAAGTTGTGAATATTATAAATGTTTAGTTGATACGTTAATATATAAATGTTAGAATATCTTGTTTGATACCCTATTATATATTACGGTACCCTATTATGGATAATAGAGTATAAATAATAAAATTATAGCCAGGCCAGCCAATGATAAAATAAGATACAAAACAAGAAGTACTTTAATTGGAACTGAGATGGATACTGATAATTATGGAAATAAAGTTGTTTATATATTCATTTAGTTCACGTGGGCTGATGTGTTTTGTTTTATATACCATAAACACTTCTGGAATATATATCAGAAAACATCATTTATTTGAACATAGCATTACCATTTTGCAAAGCAAGGAAATAGTTTGTTGTCCTATTAGTGGTAATAGACTATGATAATAACAAATTAAAGATATTATTAAATTATCTCATTATCTAAATTATTTCTCTCATATTAAATTTCTTTATGACATTTGTTTCTTGATTTCCCGGGTATTGATTTACAATGTAATGAGGAGAAAAAATAAACGAATTGTAATTTAATTCGTAAATTATGTTACATTAATGAAACAAAAAAAAAATGAAATATATTAGATAATATAATCAGATTAACCAATGTTTAAGAAAAATATAACAAAAGAAGAGATGTAATTTAAATGAAATGTAAGGGTGTATCAATAACAAAATTATAACCATTCTAGCCAATGACAAAAAAAAAAGATACAAGCAGTACTTTAATTGGAACTGAGATGGATACTGATACTTATGGAAATGAAGTTGTTCACATATTTTTTAGTTCACGTGGGTTAATATGTTCTGTTTTACATTCCACAAATAGTTATAGAATATATAACAGAACACATAAGATATTTAACA
>BPLQ01015067.1:895526-911307 GCA_021605075.1 Caerostris darwini | reverse complement strand
GATTTATTGAAATGTTAAATTATTAATTTACTAAATTTCACAGAAATTTGAAAATTCTTTAAAATGGTAGCCTGTATCTGCTTTAGTTAAATATAGTTT
Source organism: Caerostris darwini (assembly GCA_021605075.1). Taxonomy (NCBI): domain Eukaryota; kingdom Metazoa; phylum Arthropoda; class Arachnida; order Araneae; family Araneidae; genus Caerostris; species Caerostris darwini. The sequence continues at coordinate 911,208 of BPLQ01015067.1, read as the reverse complement.
TTATAAAAAATTTAAAATTTTGATTTAAATATTTGGTTCTCTCCAGACACAAAGTGTTAAGCTTAGATATCTTTTTGAATACTGTTTCAATGTAAAATATAATTTATAACAAAATATTTAACTTCTAAATTTTTAATAGGAATTCAAAAAATTCAGTTCTTTTCCTGATGTCAAATGAATTTATAATCTTTCGAATTTAAAAAGACTGAATTTCAAGACATCTGAAAAGAAATTTTATTTTCTTAGTACTCTTTACTAAGTACTTACTTACTTACTTAAGTACGTAGTACTAATACTTTACTCCTTCTTTCTTTTTTGTAATTTCAAATATGATAAATTTTCAAAAATTGTAATCCATCGATTTTTTAAGAATTTGAGTAACTAAATTACTGCAAAAATTTAATGGATTTTAATTGCAGTACTAAAAATTACTGTAATTAAATTCCATTAAATTACTGCAAGAACACATTAAATTAATAATTTAAGGTATTCTTTAATTTCATTGAATACCGATTTCTTGTAAGTGTACAATTTAATTAATGAATAGTTTACGTAATTTTCTTTTCTAAATTAAAATTAATTATTTAGTTTTTTAATGAATTGGGAACCTTAAAATCAAGATACATATTTGTCTATCAATTTATCGATCTATACGTATATATATATATATCAATCTTTATAAATTCTAGGAAAATAAATTTCCTAAACCACCAAAATCTACAATATCAAAGATTAAAAGAAAAATACAATTTAAAATACAGAATTAAAGAAACCAATAAACCATCAGCCAAATTCATTAGTTATGTTTCTTTCGCCACACTAGCAAATTATGTAAAAATTATTTTCATGAAATAAAATATAATGGTTAAATCATGGAATGAATCATTTAAGTTTCCATTTAAATTATTTTACAATATTATTAATATATTAGCAATTACTTAAAAAAGAGCATTGTTATTTTTAAATAATATATTAATAATTCTTTTTCTAGAATAAAATACTAAAGAGATGTTTCGTTACCTGTGGCATTTGATTTTTAATCTTAATTTACAAAATAATTTTCATGTTGAAAGTCATATAAAAATTGGCATTAGTAAAACAAAGAATAAAATGTTTTCCTCTGTGAAAAAAAAAATAAGAAAAATAAATAATAAGAATAGTAATAAAAAATAAATTAAAAAAAATAGAAATACAATTTGCAACAATGAATATGGATATTAAATAATGAACACAAAAATTTGAGCTATATACTTTCAAGAATCAATCTAAAATAAATAAAAATAGTTCTTATATTGTACACAAATTATTTATTACATAAATACAATTATTGTGTATGAAATCGATAACATAATTGGTTTTCCGTATAAGATAAATTATATTAATCATTAATCAACAATGTTTTAAATTCCAACATAATAAAAATTTTTTATCTAATATAAAATATTCATGTAAATACTCCTCACAAATGTCATCTGAACATTTGTAAAAATAATGATTTCTTTTATTCATCACATTCCTACTAACGGTATAGAACATTATATATATATGAAAAGTAAAGAGAAAAAAAATACATTCTGTTTTCGCAAATAATAAAAAAATTATATATAAAATACACAGTAAAAAAAAGGATTTCAAACACTAAAAAAGATATTTAAAAAAATACACGCAAAAGAACTTCAAGTACGGTTTATTCAAAAAAACTTTTGGAAAAGACAAAAAAAATTTAATCTTGTTCATTCTAATATAAAAAAAAAATATATTTAATAAGGAAAAATACAAAAAAATCAGACAGTTTAAGTTATAACCTTTAAAACCATGTTATTGCTAATTTACAGTAAAAATTACAGCTTAATTTAATATAATAATTAGGCTTTTTTTTAACATTTTCTGTTAAAAAAATCGGACTTTTCTTTTACTTAATTCCATAAAAGTTTTTTTTTTAATCTCAAATTAAATTATTTCATTCATTTTTTGAATATTACGAAATAATAGTGGAGAGAATTAGATAATAGTAATAGAGAGAATTTTTTTTTTGACACATTCGAGAAAAAAAATGTACGCAGGAAAATTAAAGATTTTATTAAATTAAAAATGATGAGTACATTTTTTTCGTTAATTTTGGCTACTTTGCTTTAATATAATTTTTTATAGTCCTTTTATTTTAGAGAGATTTTAATATCACCTATGAAGTATATTTAATAAAATAACAAAATAAGGATATAAAATCATTTGGAAAAAAAAAGTTGTCTAATTAATTCATTTATTTGAATTGCTCTTTTATAACTTATAAAAAACCAACAATATAGACATTTAATTTTTTATGCTAATAAGCTTTTTATCAATTAGTTCTAAATTACAAATGACCTTTAATTCTTTAATTAGAAAAATAGAAAATCCAAGTTTATCAAAATAACAAATAGATACAGGAACATATTAGAAACATAATGAAATTAGGCTATTCTTGAGTTTTTAACCTTAATCAACAATAAAAATGTATGATTTTATTTAATTGAAAAAATGAATGAATTTATGTTTTTTTGATTAGATAATACCCTCCAAGTAAAAAAAAAAACTATAAATTGAAAGAAAAAAATACAGTTATTAATAATAGTAAATGCAGACAGATAACTCATAAAGATAAAGCTTTGTTTGCTTTATATAGAGAAAGATGCATTAACATCTGTAGCTTTACTACCTTATTATAATCATTATTACCTTAATAATGAATCAACCACTTGTCCACAAACATGGAAAATAATTACTTTAAAGAAATAATTTATGGCTTCTCTAGTACTACATCTTGATTTACATTAAATATTACAAATGAAGTTGTATTTTGTTATAGCGTTACCCAGAATGCTAGCCAGAATATCAATGTCAACATTGGACCGCTGTAATTTTAAACGAATACAATCAGGGATGGCATGTGAGCGTTCCTCATTCTCTTCCTGAAATCCAACGGAAGAGTTTTCTGTCCAATGGATTCTGGAACATGATCCAAAGCTTTAAATTTTGTTTAGCATGTACCGTTCTAAATCTAAATGCTCAATGTTCTTCTTACCGGGAAATTCTTTAGATATGTATGTATATATATATATATATATATAAGGTTTTGCATATATATATACATATTGGAAAAACCTTCAGAGAAATAAAATACATTAGATAAATTATTGTAAATATACAAATATCATTCATTGTAAAGAAAGTCCATTCAAATGATAGATTGGAAGCAAGGAACTGAAAAACATTTTTCATATATGAACATCAATTATTGAACGGCAGATACTTTAGATGCTGATCAGAATTGAACACAAAACTAATATCCTACCCGTACATGAATATAAGAATATTATCATATTATGCCATTAAAGAGTGATTACCTTCGTGTAGGCTGAGTGTCTTAAATGGAATGCGGGCGGCCTGTCCCAATCTAAGAAAGTTGAAATTCAGCATTCCCTTGCCAGCTACAATGTTGAGACTTGTGGTGTGCTATGACTGTTTGGCGAGCCATCTCTACCACACTGTCATTTTTGATAGGCTAAATTGCCCGCTCTGTGGGAAAGAGGAAATCAAGGACAGAAACCACATAGCAGAATGACCGGTCTTACTTGGGGACATCGAGAGGAAAAGATATTGGAGAGCTAGAACTTTGCTGTTGAGACAATTACTTTGCCTCTTATTGTTTTCTTTTTTACTAGTGTATGTTTACCGTAAGAGTTACCGTTTTTTACTAGTGTATTATCCATAAAAGTTTGTGATTTTCTCTTTCCATCGGAAAAAAAATAAATAAATCATATTATTCGTTTTTAATTATTAAGGGAAGTGGACATGCGAGACAATATGAATGTTATTTATGGTCGTATATATATAGACGTATATCCCAGGAGTTCAAATAGTACAGCGTATTAAATATAAACTTAAATTTTTTTCTAATTCTTTGTTATACTAATTTGAGTGAAAAACCTGATTGCAAACAATATTCTTAATTTTACCCAGAAGCAACAATACATTAATTCTTGCATGAGCGTACCTTTGAGCGAGCAACTTAAAGCTTTCCATGAGAAAAACGTAGCGATCTCAAATATATTCTGCAGTATTTAATAGACCGCCCCTGTCATTTGCTGACTGGGTTGCAAACGCAAGTCTCACTGTAAATTGAATCTCCGAAGTTAAAAGACAGAACAGTTCGAACGATTGGTGTCCGTCGGATAAAACTGTTTTAGGCTCTTCATTTCCTGCTAAAATAGTCGCTACAGTTACATTGCCCAGATTCTGCTTTACACACTGTCTTGTGTTATTGGAAAGTTTTGGCGGGTAGAAGATACAAAGTAAAGCTATTGGAAATCACTTTAAGATAAAGCAGTGTAGTACCATTCCAGTCGGTTCAAGTGAGTTTAGGAACTTTGATGAGCAACTGATAACCCCGATGGCATCCTCCACTATATTGAAAGACTTGTATTCAGGGACTATGTTTTAAAGCATATCATTTATTTATTTCGTTATTTGATGAACTCTTCATTTTTAGCATCAAGAATATCCTCCTGTAATAATCAGTTTAAATTATGATAATTTTCGGGAAAAGTTGGATAAACTGCATCTATAAGCTCTGCAGCAGACAGTGCAGATTACAAAAATAGATAATAAAAATTTTGTGAAAAATAATTTTAATTAGAAACTTGAAACCTTTTTTTTCTTCTAATGCACCTGGCAAATACTTAGACCGTGATCTTCTATGCCATAAGGACTGTACAGACGTTACTCACTTGACACTACCTAGGTGGAGCGTGTAACTTGAAGATAAGTTATGGACGCGGAGCAACAAAGCCCCCACAACGCTCTACGACCATGTTTGACCGATACCTACGGCTTAGAGTGGATTCTGACCCCCTACAAACACCCATGGCACCGCCGTTATTCGAATCCGATACCTGTGGTACAGAGCGCCATAACACTAGCCATTCAGGCCCAATTTATAAAATATATAAAAATCTATATAACATATAATTTGAAAGAAACAAATATTTATTTAAAAATATTACAATCGCAAAATTTAACTTTTATCTTTCCAAAATGCTGTACTGTTAATCTACATTCTGTGATATGCAATAATTTGTCAAATAGGTGAAGAAATTAATAAATTCACTGATTCCGTCAAAATCACATTCCTGTTATTTAAAGCTTGAAAGAAAGATATCCCTATCTTACTGATCTACAGTAATCCTGTTACCTAAGAGTTATTTATTAAGGGCGGCTAATTAATTGGGGATAGCTGATTTCCTAGAAGAAAGATTCTCCGGTTTACGGATCCAGCAGTGCTAATATTATCGCTATTTTCTGTTTTCAAATTAGCTCACCGGTGACGAATTGGTTAGCTGCTCTGGAGATTCAAGGATGAAGAAAATTAAACATTTTTAATGTTCATTCATGGAATTAAAGTTAACATGAATATATACCTCATCTTAAGTTTATAACTCGATTTATTCCTACTAAAATCGATACATTTTCCTATTAATAATATTTCCTATAAAAAATCGATAAATTTTCCTATTAATAATATTTCCTATTAAAATCGATAAATTTTCCTATTAATAATATTTCCTATAAAAAATCGATACATTTTCCTATTAATAATATTTCTTATTAAAATCAATAATAAATAATGAAAAAATAATTTTTCGTTGTTAGTTTTGGGTAAATTTTATTATGGAAAAAAAAATGCAAAGGATTCAAAACTTGGTTTAAGTTGTAAAGAAAAAAAAAATGTGTATAACTAGTTTTTGGTGAAGAAGAATATCAGAAAATAAAATATGAAAAAGCCTATATAGTAGATTATTAGAAAGAAAGAAAAGGTATTTAAAAGGCATTACTATCGCTTAAAATTCTAAAGTTGAATATTTGAACTAATTAACTTTATTTTTAACTAATTTTACTAAAAATGTATAAAGAAAAATTTTATTTTAAGCCACCATATGGAGCAAAATTGTAGAAAATAGTTTTTGTTTAATTAAAAATTAACTATTTAGAATTTGTTCATAATTTTTTGATTAATAATAATAATTTAAGGGGGAAAATTAGAGCATCTTGAGATCTTGTAGCACTCGAAAAGATGAAAACTCTTGGCAAATATGTTCCAAACGAATTGACATACAGAAATTGTAACGTTTATAGATTTATACATCTAGACTTTCTATCTGGAACTAGATACTGCGATAGTTGTTCACTTAAACAATTAGCACATTATTTAGTTCTAGATGGAAAGTCTAGATACGCACCCAAATTAATTTGGCCAAAGAATACAATGATGGCAGTTCGTTGGAATCAAAGAGGAGTTATCGGTTACAGCTTCCTTGGAATTCTTCAAATAATTAATGTACAGTATTACTGTTAACATATCTATATTGTGCATTACAAATTCAGAGCTAATATTGGTGAATCGAAAACGCATTTTTTTCTTCTATATGATAATTCAAGATCTTACGCGTCACAAGTCACACTTCAGAAACTGAATCTATAGAAATCGAGATTCTCCTTTATTATAATAAAATTGCTAAACCTCCTACTAATTACTAATTCTTTAAACATTAAGAATATTTTTCAAGAATCAATCTATTTTTTGCCTATTTTTAGGTTATGAAAAAGTTGACTGAACTGTTTGACTGTAATCAAAGATTTTATTTTAAACTGCATTGATGTAGAGGGAGCGTATTTTAATTAAATATGTTCAGAAAACTTTTGTGTGTGTGCTTTTATTTACCTTTTAAAAATTCTGTATTCAATAGTTAATTTCATATGGAACAACCTAATATTTAGATCACTGTGATATTATTAATAATATTTTCATGGCAGTATGCAAGGCAACTTAGTCAATTTTAAAATACTTATTTTACACATGTAATCTACATGTTTTACATACAAATTTCATTTGAATATTGTTATTTTCAACGCGGCATTTTATTAATGTAGAATATTTGTTAAATTGTAAAGAATTTCGAGACTAAATGGAAAGACTTATTTATCTCGTTCTCACTCGGTATAATTTAAATGATAATTGTAACTTCTTATTTAGAAACTAAACTACTTTTTCCAATGATATTCAATTATATATATTGTTTTACAATATATTTTCGAATTTTAGTTGGAATAAAAATTATAATTTAAATATTTATTAAAATATAAAATGTCTAATTGATACCTTCATAATATATGCCATTCCTTGAAGAATTGAAATCTGTTTTTAACATTCGTTTCTCAGTTGATGGAAAAATATTTTTTAAAAGATTTTAATATCAATGGATTTTAATTTCGGAAACATTTTACTCTTCTTGAATTGAAAAAAAAAAGTTTATAGAATTTTAAAAATATTAATGAACAATTTTACTTTCGCTGATTATTTCCAAGGTGTTCTATGTTATAACAACAAATTAAATTCATAGTAAAAAATAATCTCATTACAGTAATGATAGACTATTCATAATTAAAATTATTTTAGAGATTTGAAAGCAAAGAAACTACTGTATAAGAAAGTGTAGTATTTACTACAATAAAGTAAGGTATTTGAAAAACAACAAATATATTATTCTCAAATCATTTTTTGTTTACATTTTGTAACAACTAATAGTTACAACTAATAATATGTTCCGTCTGTCATATCTCAAATGATAACGGTTGCATATAGCATGGAGAAGTACACAAGTTCAGATTTCAAGAACGCGAGTTCTACAGTCATTGCTTTGAGAAATGAATAGAATTGTTATGTATGTATCTCAACGACAGTCAGGCTCACAGAGCAGTTATAGAATAAGGAGAACTTCGTTGTTTTAAAGGAAAATAATGCTGAGATCAACATACCGCATTCTTATCATACAAGAGTTGGAGCAACATTAGCCCTGGCTCTTTTCTCTGAAATACGTATTGCTTCAGAAAGACATTGCATGTTGGTTGACTATTATAAATATACTTATTAATCGAAAATATGCGATTATGCAGAAATAAATTGTACCACACAGAGATAATAAAATGTATGCTAATCGTCCTAAGCCATGCATATTAATATGATAACTTAGTATACATAATTCACTTGAAACATTCAAAACATTCAAAATACTTGTTTTATGAATGAAATAAGAAAGTTAAATACCATAAATTTACATTTATTTAGAGTTTAAAAAATTTAGCCTGGAGATTGCTGTTTTGAAAATCATTGAACTTTTCCCTTTCTCCACCAATAATATTGATATTAACCTATATTTTGTCTATGTTAAGTTACATAATCTTTAAATGCATATTAAAACAACAATAAAAAGTCTGAAAAACTTCTGACCAATATAAGAGCAATTCTATAGCTATATTATATATATTATAGCTATTCATCAAAATAAAAATGTTTTAACAGGCTAGATTATGAAACAGGGTACTATGAACATATATGAATCGCATATTCACTAAAAAATTGCTTTTAAAACACGCATTAGGTATTCAATGTAGCAAATAAATCCATTTCTTCGCATCTTTGATAATTATAAATTTACTCCTTCTATAAATGTTGCGATAGAAACACACACAGAGCTATATTTAACCATTTATTTAATACGAAGCAAGTAAACAAAGCAATGAGTATCATACTAATCAATGGGAAATTAACTAAATGGGTTTCTGAAATATAAACTTGTCAAACAACAAACTGGCAATCCCGGTAGTGATCTATCAAGTTCATTTCATATGATGTGTGAATGTGGGGCAGTTCTTCCTAAATGATCTCCGTTGTAACACAGCTTTAGGTTCGTGTCATGGCGGTGGCATGGATGTCTGTTAGGGGTTCGGAATCCATGTTAAACTGTAGATCAGATCTAATTAACCTAAAGTATGCATATAATGACTATAGAGTGACAAACCAAGTCAAAAATAAATAATCTTCCATAAGGCAATTTTTTTTTCTTTCTACGTCCATTGGTAAGCTGTTCGAGGCATACATAAAATGAGACACAAGGCCCGTCAAAGTGCGTTAAAAAAACACATAATACTAATATTGATGATAAAGGATAACAAAGAAGAGCTACTGTACTCGAAATTTACCCAAAATACAAAAATACAAAAAAAAAAAAAGTTCTTTAATTAAAATGAAACGATAAATAATTAACCAGCTTATTAGATTAAAGAATAATTAAACATTTAAATATCGATTGTTATTAAAGTAATATTAGGGTATTTTTAAAAGTATGCTTATAAAAAAAATCCTAATATATATTTGAAAGATCACTCTTAGTAATTTCAGAAATAGTGTATTATGAAAAAAAATAATTAGCATCAATGCATTTTTCACTTTAAATTCAAAATTAAATATTGATCAAATAGTAATTATTAATATTTGTGAAATTCGCTATAATTGTATCGTATATTTTACTAATCATTCTTATATTAATAATTTCTTTAAAATGATTTATTTTTCTGTTGGAGATTTATTACTTAAAAATTAATTTATTATACAATGTTTGTTTTACTGCCTGAAAGAAAAAGTTGTTACTTTCGTAATTATCATCAAGTCGCTTCGCAATGGCTCAAAGAGAATTAACTTAAGGTAAAAATCAATTAATTAACAAAATTAATTAACATAGTTAATACAATAAATCGAAATTTTACATTGTAAAATTGATTCCAAGCACAATTGATTCAGTATATGATAAATACTATAACCAGTATTCGTACAAAATTCCTATTAGTTTTAAAGTTAAAAAAAAAAGTGTTTGTATCCAAAATTACAATCGTTTTATTCATTAACTGAATACTATCTTACCGTCTTGTTATGATTATTAAGAAAGAGGTAAATAAATATTCGCGTGATTTTATTGAAAAACATAAACAAAAAATGAAAATATTTAAAAATTTTAATAAAAATAATTTCAAATTCTCATTACATTCTTCCAGTTATAGCGGAAGCCTAACTGGACAAACTAATATCATTAAGGGAGTCATATATGGTTCAAATGCATAATAATAAGATTCCTAGTAAGATTATGTTATTTTTTGTAGGTAATTTTAATCTTCTAAGCCAATGATGTGCAAATAAGATCTAATAGAGATGATCGACATTGTTTTTAACTGCACCAGACTAACTAATTATCTTTGATTTATGATAGCTCTGTCTCTCTGGGTTTTTTAAAGAAATATCAAAAAAATGAGTCGTTTGCTAAAAAGATGAAATTTTCTTTTAGGCACTAGTTTTTTATTCCTGATTGCTGAAATTGAGAAGATATTTTGCAAGATTGTAGTTTAATAAGATATTTGATTTAATTAAATTATGAGAATTTAAAAAAAAAACTCAACTTTTAAATAGGAATTGAATAAAAGACAAATTATTTAGTATTTTTCTTCTTTTAATAAGGTAATCTTCAGTTTTCAATCGAATAAATTTAAATACGAAAATGGAATTAATAAAGACAATTAAATCCGATTAATATGAACAAATTTGATAGCTATAAATTGTTATTTTAAATTATTATACATTTAGTAATTGGTGACATTTTTAAAAATTTGTAATTTGAAATTAATTTTTAAGTAAGTCAGCATTTCCATATAATCAATATTTGCATCACATGGTCCTTTTCATATTTCTGATTTAGTTATTTTACTTGATTTAGTTAACTTTTATGTATTAAAAATATTGTTTAAATTTTTAAATTGTAAAATAAAAATGTCTTACTTTTTTTCCTTTCACATTTTTGATTGCATGTTGGTATAATATTAACAAATATTGTTATTATAGTTATTAAAATAAGATTTTCAAATCTTTTTAAATTCGAAATTTGTAATTTTGAAATGTTTTCTCAACATATTATGTTTAAAAACTATTATCATTTTAATTTAATCAGTATAATGCCATGATATTTCTGATAGTAGACAGTAAAATCCAATATATTTAAAAAACACAAAGTAAAGATGTTTTAAATTTAATATTAGATACATATACAATTATACATAATTAAAATAAAAATTATGAAATATATGTTTTTAATGTAAAAAAGCAAAATATTTTAATTTAAGACATAATAATCCTTGAATTCTATCGTGAAAAGAAGACTTACCATTTATCGTGGTAAGCTTTTGATGTAGTGAATCTATTCCGCAGCAAAACATGTCTGAAAATATCGAACATTCTTGAATTCCCACCGGGGATAAATACGAAAAATCTGTTGGCTAAAAGATTCTGCATTAGATTTCAGGACAAGAGTGAAGAAAGTAGTTCCTAAAAGCTCAGGAGGTATGTGGCATCAGAGACCAAAATTGTTCACTACGTAATTGTAAAGTGGTCCATAAGCTTCTTAGCTAATGGGTCAATGTTGAAAATTTTAATGGATACTTCACATCGAAATTAACTAGTGGATTTATCGATGAAAATTGAAGTTATAAACATTATCTCTTTTTTCCATAACAGAAAGAAAGTTTACCTTCTTTATGAAAGTAATTTATATTTCTTGCAAAAGATATTTACTTATACAAATTGAATTCATTAAGTCACGTTTTCTGATAAACATTACTTCTAAACCAAAATGAAAAAAAAAATAATTAAATGACATGTAATATTTTTATTATATTAAAACATAATTAAATATGAAAGTACATTATATTTTTAAAGATAAAAAATCGCATCTCGAAATTAATATATATATATATAAAAAAGCAATTAAATTATATTATTTAACATCTTATTCAAAATTATTCATAAGTTTGCTTTAAAATTAGAAAAAAAAAATTATTATTTTATTTAACATCTTATCCAAAAGTATTTATTAGATTTGTTTTAAAATTTAAAAAAGAAATTAAATTATTTTATTTTATTTAACATCTTATCCAAAAATATTCATTAAGTGTGCTTTAAAATTAAAAAAAAAAAAAAAATAAATAAATTTATTTAACATCTTATCCAAAAGTATTCATTGAATTTGCTTTAAAACTTCAAAAAAAAAAACAATTTTTCAGAAAAAAAAAATTAAAATAATAATTTATAATGTAAGGAGTATTTTAAAACAAATCGCATTTGAATCAAACAAAAATTACGGCTACATTCCGAAAGCGTAAATGTCAAAAGTTACTTCACTTTGAAACCGATGTTGGCGAAACAGTATGAAAGTTTCGTTTCTAGAAGGAAAGGCGTTATGAAAATAATTTCACGCACAATATTTCTCTATTTTTCTGTTTTTGTAATGCATTTGTTACATCTTTTGTGCTTGGAAATTGTGTTTACTGATTATTCTTCACTATTTTAGTTTCTAAATAAGCCATTTTTTTCGGTTAAAATTAAATAACCTTTTATATTTATATTAAATTGTAAAATGTCGAGAAAGGTAACTCTTACATCAACTGAATTTCGACCAAAAAATCGTTATCATAGATATAAATAGGAAACCAGATTATGGTGTTTCTGCACCAGCAAAACTATATGTATATATAGCCTTGTGTAGGAAAATGCAAACATTATCATATTAATGGATATAGAATTTTTAGTAATGATATTATATTATTGGAATTTTCTAAACACTTAATATGCTGCCATTGCAAAACTAAGGCAGCTTTGAAAGATAGGATTGTGCTTGGAATTGAATTTTATACTGAATTTTATACTGAATGTAATTCAATATAAAATAATATTAATTAATTTTCTAACCTTCACGTTAAATTAAATTAATTAAATTAAGTTTCTATTAATTATTAAGAAATTAAGTTAATTAAGTTTAAATGTTTAAATTAAGTTTCTAACCTTCAAGAGTCGTTGAAATAATAGATAAAGATTATGAGATTAATACTAGATTAATGTATGTTATACATACAATATGCATAATCTTGGTAATCTAAAGGAATTTTGTGCAGTAATTGATATACCTCCACCTGCATCCCGAATGTCCCATAATAGAATATTGAGTAAAATTAAATATTACATCATTTCTAAACTAGTTGTTAATTCTGTGACAAATACAGTGAAAGAAGAAGTTTTAATTGCTGGAAAAAATGAAATTTGCGTCACAATGATGGAATATAAAACTCTCGAGGTCATACATCTAGTATTGGGGCATACAAAAATGGAACCGGATATCACCGAATACAATACTGGAACGGTTTCCATTAACCATTTCAAATTGCGCTACATAATGCTTTTTTATCATTACGGGACATCATGTTCTACGTATATAGTATACCACAAACAACACACTGTTAAAAAATTGAATATCCCCGTCTGAAAGTAATTGAATTATAACTATTCTATGTACTGTATAATGCATACTAGGAGTACTGTCTTGCCTTTGCGTACTGTCTTGCCTGCATAGGAGAAAATATATAAACTGCCAGATAGCCTGATTATCGATACGCTTACACACGTTGTTACAATCGCCACTGACCCTACTTGCTTTTGAAAGCCTGTGAAAACAATGGCAGCTGCCAGTGAATTTAAACCTGAAGCTTCTTGAATATTGGTTGCAAAGTTTTTTCACATCCATGAGCCAAGCTGTACATCGATTCCAGCTCTGAATTGCGCATTAGTTGTATCAATTGAATAGAAGTTTCTGAGGTATAACAATCAAAAGGGAACAGTAAAGGGAAAAAAATCAAATTCAAGGCTAAAGAAATCTTTTATTGCTTTCTATATTATATTATATCATTTCTTTTCATAACTTCCTATGTACTGTAAAATTTGCTTGCAAATGTAAAATATCATTGGCACTATCGTTAAATGCGTTTAACTAACATCCATCCCGCAATGCTGGGATAAATAAAATTTCTTTATTTAATATCTGTGGACCTCATGTATCCTTTATATATTCCCATTTAGCAGAACAATGATAGCGTCTTCCGGAAGGACATTTAGGGATAACTACACCGAATTTGCATATCGTATTTAAGAAAACCCGGAAAAACTTCCACCACGCAGTCTAATTAAAGATGTTCAAACGCATTTCGCAAATTTTTCCAATCTGTCGAATTGTGTCATTTCTGAAGGCAGTGACTGCATCAATGCCTCCATCGGATTAGTCCCTTCTAGCTAGTTGTGCACAATTCCTCTGGGCTATGAGTCAGACAAACTAACTTGTATACCAAGTAATAAGCCACTATAAGCATATTGCTGCATTTGAAAATATTTACAGATTGAGTATAGTACTATATTTTCACATGAGTATAGATTTGTCACAATATATAATGTATCACTAATTAGTTGGAAAAGAAAGATTTTAGGAAAGTATATATAAAATAAAAGTTTCAATGTCATAATAAATAATATAAACTTTAAATGTTGCATGTTCTAATCTTTTATGTAAGAAATTTGAATAGCATGGTCTTTCAAATATCAAAAAAATTATGCTAATGTATGTGTTCCTAGACAACAGCATAATGTTATGTTTTCAATATATTTATTTAATATCATGTTTTCATTCACAAAACGATTATTTTTTCTGTATTTAATCTCTGCTGCAAAATGTTTTAATGTCCAGATCGATTTATTCGAATTCAGTGAAAAAGTTAAGAAATAAAAAAACTACATGTCCTCTGTCAGGATTATTTCTTCGTCTTTATTTGTTTTTTATTCTAAAAGTTCCATCTCAATTTTCCTACGATCTGGTGTAAATTACATTTTCAGCGGACCCGCACAATACAGATTACGTTAAAATCCTTTCCGAAACGAAATTTCTCGAGGAAATCCAGTCCATTAAATACAAAATCCTTTAAATCGAGCATTCCATTTATCGCGAGGGAATACAAATCTTCAATAATTTTTCATTCTTTCTGTTTTGTTACTCTCATGTTAAATACAACATTTTGTATTTTGTTTCTCAGTCGCAAAGTATAAATTTCGTGGGATGTTTTATTCTTGCAACATCAAAACTTTATCTATGTCCGTAGACAATAATAATAGACGATAATATGTCCGTAGGTCTTCTGACAAAATGGAACTAGGGCAAATGGCTAATGTATTTGCAATTTGCCCTCGTTTAAAAGAACTTGATACAGCGGTATACTTTGCGTTTTATTTCGATAAATTCTACAACCAAGTTTTTAATTAATCAAATTACATTGATCATAACAAGTATAATATTAGAAAGGATTTTTGAATATCGTCCTTAAAGCTGTCATCACTAAGCTCGGAGTTAGGTCAATGTATTTGCTGTCTGCCCTAGTTTAAAAACATGATACATGTATTATTATTTTTTTATCCCATCCTCATTTGTCTTCTTCTTCATTGGCGTAACAGCCCCACGGCGGGCAAAAGTTGTCTGCTTACTGACAGATTTCAAGACAGGAGATGTGGTCTTTTTATAGGTAGGGTTGTCAGCCGTATGCTCAGCAGTCATATTAGGCCTGGACCTACGATTAAAAGTGGATTCTGAATCATTGCAAACATTCATGTACCGTCGGGACTGGAACTCGAAATCTGTGGCACCGAGAGCCAGAGTGCTAATTACTCGGACATCAGGCCCCATCCCATCTTTATATGAAATAAAAATGAAAGAAAATAGTTCATCCCCAGGGCAAAGAAACCAAGCGCATGATAAGAGTATTCGACTACCCGTTCTCTTATGCATAAAAAAATCGTAATATTCTCTTATTTTATACTCGTAATATACTTTTATTTCATACTCGCATTTTCGTACTCGAAATATACTCTTATTTCAAATTCGTATTTTCATACTCGAAA
>BPLQ01015067.1:853291-895516 GCA_021605075.1 Caerostris darwini | reverse complement strand
TACTCGAAATATACTCTTATTTCAAATTCGTATTTTCATACTCGAAATATACTCTTAATTCATACTCGTATTTTCATTATTCATGGATCTAAGGAACAAAACTAATTACACCAGTCGTCAAAAAGAAAATTTGATCTATATGAATTTTATGTTACAAAATTTAAATACGGATTTCAAAGTGCATGATCCGGTACGATTTCCAAAACAGATAGTTTTATTCTTAAAAATATTGAATGCACTAAAAAATAATATAGCTAATTACAATGCTATACAAAAATTAAAAAACGAAAATATCTCATTAAAAATTAATAGTCTCGCGAAAATTCCTTTTGTTAAGTTTTGTATTATGCATGTGGCATTTCCCATAAAGAGATCCAGAATTCACTAACGAAGAATTACATTTATATACAGTATTCCATTTCAGTTTGACCTACATGTTGACGAAATCTTTATCCCTATTCATCAAAAGTTTCTTCCCTATTATCAATGGACATGATAGTGTAAATTATGCAGATTTGTAGACATATTTCCTCCCAATGACCTAAATAATTTTAACGGTTCCCCTTAATTCTATCATAATTTTGAGAATTATATTCCCCAAAATGTTTTAACATATGTTTTCAAAAGCATGTCATGAGGATTTCATATTAGTATTCAGTATGCTTCAGAAATTAGGAACTTAGCTTCACTTTGAACTCCTACAATACCATCTTAATTTTGACCACACTATACATAGTATTTTGCCATTCAAATCTTCCATCAAATTTATTTATAATTTGTTGTCCAAGTTTTTATGTGTTTATTGCATACTGGCTATGGGAAATTCCGTATTTCTTTTCGATGACTACGATACCAAACATTTCTCTGTGAATTGTTTGATGGCCTGATGGCGAATTGTCTAGTGTTCTGGCCGATGGTATCACAGGCGTCTGGCTCGAATCCCGACACGGTTGATTGTTAGTGGTTCGGAATCCACGTTAAAATGTAGGTCCGGGTCTAATTGGCCCAAAGTGTGCGCAAAATGACCGTAGAGTGACAAAACAAAACAAACTAAATCTGTGAATTATTTGTGTAAACACTCAATATGTCAATGTGCTAATTCGGAGCGACGATTTTCAGAATAAGGTAGATGGTGCTTTTAACAAAAATTGTAAAAATATAATTTAATATAAAAACGACACCTTTTCAGCACATAAATTTTAGGAAGAAGTATACTATATAAAGGCGCATTCAGAGACTGTGTTTTGGCTGTTAAATCGGACATCAAACAATTTGAAACAAGAAAAGTAATATCCAAGAAATTTCTGATTTGGCAAAAAAAAAATATATTTATTTATATATACCGTTAGTTTGCAATTTCCTAAAGTAAGAATTTTTTGTAGTAATCGATATTGGATCAATTAATTCGCAAAAAAAAAGTATTGAACTCATATAATGCATTGCAACATTTGGATTTAGTAGTATGTAATGTACGGAAATCAAATATTTTTAAAAATGTCTTTAATTCCAGCCAGTTCAATTTACTAAATTAAAGGGGAATTTTACATTAGTGTCGTCATGTTCTACGTCGTTATAACGGGAAAAAGTAGAATTTCAGAGACAATTGCTCAACAATTTCTTTTTTTTTTTTTTTGCAAAATAACACAAACCTAAAGACCTTCAAATTATAATTCGCTTTTTAACGCGACCCACTTTCAAAAACAGATTTTCACGTCGAATGTCCTCGGTTTTAAAAATAATATTTATAACACATTATTTTCAGAAGCAAAACTAATACTACTACTAAAGCTGCTTGATACATTTTTAAGTATTGCATATTGTATCATTGTTTATATATTTGCTTATCCATGACTTGATTTAGTAAATCAAGTTTCTTAATATCTTTGGAAAATAATTAAATTTCAGTAATCGACAATCGTCTGTAGATAAACTAATTTTCAAAGCTTAAAGAAAATGGTTACATGGAAAAAAAAATTTTTCTTAAATGTTAGACAATATACGAAATATTAGTTCTGCAGGAGATGATGATGATTTAAAATATTTGTAATTTCCATAAATAAACGCACAATGAAATTTTAGGCATAGCCATGTTTCCTCAAGTCTGTTTACAGAAACAGTATTAGCCTTTCGTAGAATAGACCACTAACCTAGAGTCAATAGCAAGCAGCAAGATGTTTGAAAGAGATCCCTTCTGTAACTCATAGACTATCGAAATCATTCCTAAGAACAAAGGAGATCTAAATGCATAAGTGTCGCAGATATGTGCAAGTATGTACTTCACCAACCTAACACAAATCTTCTTTCTTAACTGTCATTGGAAGGATTTTATGATGCCCAAATATGTGTAGTAGACGTAGAACTATAGTAATGGAAGGAGTATTGTATACAAAACGTAATAACTGTGTGTACTTCAGTGAAATATGTTTAAATGAGTGTACACGGGGCAAATGCAGTACTCCTTACTTGTGGCGGCCTGATGGCCAATTGTCCAGAATATGGCCATTGGTACAACAGACTTCAAGTTTAAATCCAGATAGTGGCATGGATATTTGTTGGGGGTTCGGAATCCACGTTAAACTGTAGGTTCCAGTCTAATTAACCTAAAGTGTGCAAAAAAAAAAGACTGTAGAGCTACAAAGCAAACCAAATCAAGCCTTACTGGTAAGTGAATATTTTATTTGCAATACTAAAAAAATTGTTTATATTGTGGAGGGCAGAAACCTAATATTATTTTGGTCGAATCCAAGATAGAAAAGTAATTTTTGTCTCCACTGTATGCATGTTGAAAGGATGGTTGAACTTCTTACTTAAATAAAGATACTTTAAAGATACTTTTTACTTAATTACTTTACTTCTTACTTAAATAAAGAAAACATCCTGCATGCGATTGTCCTCCTTTACGTATGTCCAATTGCTGACTCTTTCATCTTATATGGTGATGTTATTAGACCACATAGAACTTGTTTGAATTAAATTACTTTGTGTAGAAAAGATTGTGTAGAGATGATTACATTCGTGAATACTGTTAGGACTGCTTAGGACTTTATCTGTAATTGAACCACATTGTGCAAGCTTGGCATGTTCTAGAAAGACGTATTTCTGCATTTAAACCACACCCTACAAAACTTCAGGGTCTTCGAACTGCCTAAACACAACTATAGGATTTACTAAAAAATGAATTAATAAACATTATCATTTAGAGCATGGAATTTTGCTGTCCTGTACATGTAGCTGTAAGAGGTTTCCACGTTCCTTATTGAAGATGATCTCACATTGAATTATGTATGATATGGTTTCTTTTTTGTGTATTTTCAGTGTACTTTCAAAACAAAAATCAAGCATAATTTCAGTACAGTTCGCAATTTAATTCAGAATATCATTAATTTTTTTGTAATTTGATTAAATTTTGGTAAAAAGAATATTCACAGTTTTATTTTTTTGCATTTTGTAAACTTAAAACTCTCTTCCTGGTGATAAATCATGAAACTATCCTGGTGAAAATCATGAAACTAATGTGCTAGAAGGTTACTGATCGTAACACTGGTTGTGTGCGTTGCGGTTACTGCATAAGAAACGAGGAAACTCGAGGGCATTTCAATCACCAAGTAAACATCTGGAATTAGCTATCAACTGGCTGACGGAAATGTTTTTGGATTGGATGTATTTCGTGTTTTCTCACTTATGACATACAAATAAGCAAAAACGTTTCCTAACATCAAAGAGGCATATTTCGTCAATACTCATAATTTATACAGTTTTTCTTCACCTAAATATTTAATAACAGTTGCATAATTTAATTAAAAATATTTTAATATTAAATTTTTCATGAATGAACAATTACAAAATAAAAAAATTTCATCGAAAATATAATTTAAAAAAAAACACATTTTTTTTGTAAATGCTTCTACTGTTTGTGTTAAGGCAAAGATACACAGACTGTGGCCCACCGGTACATTTTTCAGTCCTCCCTTATTAAATATCAGATCTACTTAACAAAAATCATATGATGGAAAATTTTAAAGGAATTTCTGATTTTTATGAAAAATTGCAATATGGAACATTGCTCTAATTTAGTTGAAAAGTAAGTGTTTAAACGCTGAAAAACACATTCAATGTTAAAATAATGCATTCAGAATGTAGTTGGTATGCATTTAGGTACGTAGGGCTCCTTTATTTGTTAATTTTTTATTTATTCCTTTCTTAACTTAACATAAAGGCTTTAGTACTGTAAGCTATCATGATAATAGTCATAGCCAAATGTTTTTCTAAGGAATTCATTACGTTATGTATGTATGATACACAATACATATTCTCTCTATTTGCAATTCATTTAAGGAATTACCAATATGCGTTTTGTTTTAAAATTCTCTTTAACAAATAATATGTGTTTGTTTCTAAATAAGGCACTAAAAGAAATCCAAACTAAATCTATACATATAACAACAAATTTAACAACAACAACCAATATTAAATTTAATCACAACTGCAACAAACAATAAATGTATTAATATTTTCGAAATAATCTTACCAACAGTATTAAAACTTAATGAATATTAATCTTTTAAATAGTTCTTTTCTCGGGTAAATTGCTAATAAATTCTGAAATGCTTATTAAATAAATTTCAAATCACGCATCAAAGACTTTATTTCCTCTTTATCAGTTTTCATCATACATGTATATATAAATTAAACAATTATCAAAGGTTTTTGTTTGTGCATCCCAATTTGTTGTATTCAGTATATTCGTCATACAACAAACACGTCTCACGGCTCTACGAGGAATGCAAATTAATCCAGGGTTTATAATAACATGCAATGACAATTTCTATTACTTTCTTAAAATAAATTACCTTCTCAAAACATTTGTTTAGCTTCAACATATATCACATTAAATATTCAATTAAAATTCTGTTTTCGTCGTAATGAACGATAAATTAATAAACTTAAAAATAAACATTTTATTTGCGTTGTTAAAAAGCTATGATATCGGAGAATTACCTTAAAAATTTGAATCAAAAGATGAAACGTCAAAACAATCTATAATTTCATTAATTTTTATTTTCTCATTTCACATCTCCAAACCATTCGTTTTAATACGCGCACTATTTTTAATATTATTTAGTTCGACAATGTTTACGACAATGTTAAGCATAGATATTCAACTTATGCATAATGGCGTAAATAAACAAACTATAGAAATTTCCTATCAGATAGTATAATATGTTGGAAAAATGATTATAAAGATGATAAAATATTTAATTAAATTAATAGCTTCTTTTAATTCGTCATCGACAAATCAATTTCATTGCATTTTAATTTACAGAAAATACATCTAAACTGAAGTACAGTAAATTTTAAGCATTATAGTGCCGAAGGTTAATGTACTGATTTAGAGACCTTTTGACTTATTAATTTATAATGAGAGAAAATTTCCAATTATTCAAAACGAATTTCAATTTATATTTATGATAATAACAATTAAATAAACCAGTATTGAACTAAAACCTCTGAATTGCAGTTTAAATAAAGAGCTATTTAATCTTATACAAATTTCAAACAATGTAGGAAAATAATAATCTAGAACCTTAATGAGTTTGATAGAAGTATTGCAGGTTTTATAATGTTCAATGTGTAAGAATTTCTGCAAATTCTGCATAACATTCCCTTTGTTCTTGTCCAAGACATGTTCCCGAAGAATTTTATGCTGCTCTGATACACAGATACGAACGTTCTGTTACGAATGATGATTCGCCATTGAATATTACACTCATGTCCATAAATTAAGGATAATTCAGAATCACACAGAAATTGAACTCTAAAATTTCACCTGTGGAATTATCACGCACATCTTGAAGAAGAATATGCAAATTACAGGAAACCACCAGATGGCGCGGATAGTACGTGACAATGACAAGAGTGTAAGAGAGGGGTATATAAGGAATGGTGGCAAAGAAGTAAAATTATACACAAGCGCTTTAAAAGCCTTTCCGTGCAATAACCGCATAGTTATGGCACAAAGGAAGCATTTGGATGATTTTTTAAGTGGTAGAATTATCGGACGACTGGAATGTTGACGTACCCAGCTGGAAGTATCCGAGGAATTTGGAATCGCTCAGAGTGTCATCTCCAGGCTTTGGCAACGATTCCAAGATGATGGTAATGTGAGTAGATGTTACAGCACAGGTCGCCCCCGAGTTACAACGCCGAATGAGGACCAGTATTTAGCAGTTACTGCCAAAAGAAACAGACGGAGCACAGCATCAGACCTATCTCGTCAGCTCTCTTCAGCTACCACTACGACAGTTTCAAGGCAGACCATGTACAGAGGCTTAGGGCACATTGGTCTATATGCTCGTAGGCCTGTCAGATGTGTTCCACTTACCGCAACTCACTGACGCCCGCGATTAACCTGGAGTAGAGAGCATGCATTTCGGACACCGCAACAGTGGTCTTGTGTGATGTTTTCCGACGAGTTCAGGTTTAGTTTGCAATCTGATTCTCGCCGGACTTGCATATGGAGAGCGCCAGGTACCCGTTACCAATAAGAGAACACCATTGAACGACACCCTTACGGTGGTGCAGGATGCCTCGTTTGGAGAGGAATTATTCTTGGTTCCAGAACTGACCTGCATGTTCAGAGTGTAACGATGACAGGACACATCTATCGGGATGTCATTCTGGAACAACATGTACGTTTGTTTCGGGTGCCATGGGTGCTGAATTTCTGTTTATGGATGACAACGCCCGTCCTCACCGTGCAAACATTGTATACGAATGCCTTCAATTGGAGGATATCACCCGTATGGATTGGCCAGCATACTCACCGGACTTGAATCCAATAGAGCATGTGGGGGATATGCTTGGCCGACGAATTGCAGCCCGTCAACCCCCTCCCACCTGTCAACCGGAACTTCGGAGGGCATTGCTTGATGAGTGGTGTAATATTCCCCAAGATCAGATTGATAATTTGATAATCAGCATGCCTAGGCGTTGTAAGGCCTGTATTGCGTCGTCCGGGAGACATACTCCATATTAACCATCATACTAACCATGTTATACTGTTTTTTGTAAATAGGTTCTTTTTTTAAATTTGCTCCAGGGAGTAAAAATCGCAATTTTTATTAATTATGTCAAACATATAGCCTCTTTTTTGCTCTTTACCTTTTGTTTAATAAATAGACTTTACAAATAAGTCAAATTTGTTTTGCTTCTGTCTCTTTCTTTGCCTGAACTTCATTATCCTTAATTTATGGACATGAGTGTACATTCTCTAGTTCGTGAGAGCGCTCTCCATCCTGTCCAGGGAATCAACAGTAAAGTTTTTGCGTTTTATCAAAAATGCATACAACAAAAATTAACTTTTCAGAAAATTATTGCAGGAAAATTAACTTGCTGTGTTCCTATTCATGACGACGTAAACAGCAAATCTGTAGGACGCTTATATAACTCACTCTGTACAATTAACATTTGAAATCAGTGAGCTTCATATGAACTCTTTTTAGGTCGGCTTATGTCCCGCTTAGGCTATTTCTGGATCTACTAGGTTTTTAACAAAGCTCTCTTAGTTCGAAAAAATATCGCTCTATCCCACAAAGACCTCTCCTCTTCTTTTAAAACTACTGCCACACGAACAATTTGAATTATTATTATTATTATTTTTTTATATATAAAGGAAGTATAATTACAAGAAACCGTGGCTTCATATAGTGCGGGACAATGAAAAATTAATCGGGAGCTTTCATAAAAGGATTTAAGAAGGGACAAATTAGGAAACGGAACGGAAGATAAGAGACAAAAAAAAATCTCATATTTTTGCATTCGTACTCAGAAAAGAAGATGGTAAAAAAGTAGTTCCACATTAACGTTTCAACAATTGTTGGAAGATTCTCATTATAGTTTCAATTAGCTAACAAAACAAGATCGCATTCAGAATGAGATTCATTAACCGAATGGTGGGGATCACGGAGGCAAGCAAAAAGGCAAGTAAAAGAGTAAAAAAAGGTAAAATGTTATTTTAATAAGCAAGTTTCATACATCAAAGGAACACTTTTTATAAAGAAAAAATAATAATGAAACTGTAAAAAGGCAGGATTAAAGAAAGCTATATTTTTAGAAAGAAAGAAAAAATAAACCTCTTTCGTTCATCTTAATGATTATGGACTTTGTAAAGTGGAATTGCACGAAATATGTAAATTTTAATCTCGGAGAAGCAACATTTTTAATGGTTTAAGACGCCTCTTTAAAACTCAAAACTCTGAAAATCAGGCAAAGTAATAGTTATTTATTCTGTTTATATTAAGTGTATTAATTCCTAGAAACAAATAATTAAAATTAATTATGGCAATTGAATATTTATTTTATGTAGCCAATTTCATTGTATTACATAACTAATAATCTGTAATAAATTAGTGCTGAACTATCTGTACCTTGTGACAAAAGATGCTTTAACTTAAAATGTTGAAAGAAGTGTTCTAAAGTTATAACGTAGAAAATTGACAAAAGTTGATCCAACTTTGTTGGCAACTTGTAATGCTGTGAATCTAAGAAATCTTTCTTAGAAATAATTATTTGTTTAAGAAATTATTTCATATATTAAACATTCTTTATAATTTAAGGGAAAAATACGTTATGTAAATGGGAACTGATTTAGAACTAATATGGAACTATTTTTTTTTCATGTAAAATGCGTTATGTAAAAACAATGGATAAAATACAATGTGTAAATAAAATGCATTAAATAAACATAGTAAATATAGATACAGTAAAGTTCTTCCTTTGACCCACTGTTACTACATTGATTTGAGATGAAATATTAATGATTATTTTCCGTTTATACAAGGAAATAGAATAAGTTTAGCTTTGAAATATTTGAACCATCTTTCCTTCCTCCTCAAGTCCAGAAAAAGACATTCCAGATTAAAGATTTATCGTGTTCATTCCAGCATAACACAGAAGCTTCAATTAATCATTGCTTTTCATATTTTAAAACAGACGCTTATGTCACGGAGCTCCTAAAATCTACCCAATCGGCCGCTCTGGCCCTTAAGTAGGGTTGGTTGAGGTGACTAACTACCCAGATTCTCAACTCTGTAGATATTTGTTACAAATAACGTTGGATATAGATGCCTTGTATTAGTTCTCTGGTGCCCTTTGGTTAACGTAATAGTCTACATATAATTTGTTCTAGAGTTGATTGACTCAGGTCAAATAAGTATTAGAGAATTATAGAGCCCTTCAAAATATTGGAGTTTTTGTACAAAAATTTTAAAATAGGAAGGAAGTCAAGAATGAAACAATTTATAAATTTCGGTATGAATTTATTACGAAATTGATTATGGCATATGTTTAAATTCAAATGTTTTTTAAAATCAATAGCATCACTTATATTTAGAAATTTGTATATTATTTACACACGAATCAGGATTAAACGACAAAAAAGCTTTTAGGTTTTCAAAATTTTAATTATATTATTTATAAAGGATAGATTGATTATCAATATCTTATTAACTACAGCTGTAAAACTTCGTTTGATTAACTATTAATCATCAAACAAGCTACTTAACTAAATGAATACTTAATGGATTTAGTATTTTTTTAATATTGCATTTTATTTATCACATGCCTTCTGTCGCAAATAAATGCAAAAGAATTAGAAATGTTTTAGCTTTCATGTTTATTCTCAACGTCTAAGAAACTTTTCCATAATTTAATTTTCCTCGTGCAATGCTTCTTTTAAGATTTTTTTTACTTAATAAATTCAGCTGCCTTTTCTGTATATTTTTAGCATTTCGTAAAAGAAAAAAAAATGCTGATATTCCATATTTATTATTACGTAAAAATAAAAACACTTTATTTTTCATTTCTTTCACAAGTTTATTCCAAAAAATATTTGAATGAGATTTGTGAACGAGTAATTTATTGAAATTTCTGTTTTTTCTCCGAATTTCATGAACATTATTTTACGTTATGCATTTATTCATTTTCAAATAAAAAACGAAATATGTAGATATATTATTTTCTTTTATATTTGTCAAGTTAAAAATAACGACCATTATTTATTTTTTTTTAAATTTATATTTTAAGTATTATTTTTTAAACTTTCTGACAATCCTAGAAAATAAATCTGAAATAAAATATTGCAGTGACAGATTAGGAAACCAGATTGTAATAGTTGGTTTGAGATTCTTGTGGCACAGGTTGGAGAACTTCCAGTGTTATACACGCACAAACACCACACACATAATTAGCGATATGGAATATTTAACACATTTAAGGGCAAATAACTATAGATCTTTGGAAGGCCACATTTCTACGTAAGCTATTTCTGAACAGGCCAGGGTTTTAACAAATCTCTCTTAGTTTGAAAAAGTAACGCTTCATTCACAAAGGTCTCTAATTTTCTTTTGAAACTACTGCGACTGGAACAATTTGGACTATTCCTTATTGTGTTTTTTTTTATATAAAGGAAGTTGAATTACAAGAAGTCTTGGCTTCATAAAGTGCGGGGACATTGAAAAACTAATAGGGAGCTTTCATAAAAGGATTTAAGAAGAGACAAATTAGGAAGCGAAGATCAGAAAAAAAAAAAAAAACCCTCATATTTTTTGCATTCGTACTCAGAAAAGAAGATGGTAAAAAAAAGTAGTTCCACATTAACGTTTCAACAATTGTTAGAAGATACTCATTATAGTTTCAATTAGCTAACAAAACAAGATCGCATTCAGAATGAGATTCATTAACCGAATGGTGGGGATCACGGAGACAAGAAAAAAGATAAGTAAAACAGTAAAAAAATGCAAAATGTTATTTTAATTAACAAGTTACATACATCAAAGGAAGCTTTTTTTATAAAGAAAAAATAATAATGAAACTGTAAAGATGCAAGATTAAAGAAAGATATATTTTTAGAAAGAAAAAAAAATAAACCTCTTTCTTTCATCTTAATGATTATGGTCTTGATAAAGTGGAATTGCACGAAACATGTAAATTTTAATCTCGGAGAAGCAACACTTTTAATGGTTTAAGACATCCCTTAAAAAATCAAAACTGTGTAATTCAGGTTAAGTAATAAGCATGCTGTTTTTGTTAAATGTATTAATTCCGATAATGAAATAATTACAACTGATTAAGACAATTGAATAATTATTTCATGTAGTCAATTTCATTGTATAGCATAAATAAACTTCGGTAATATAATACTGCGGAACTACCCGGACCTTTCCGTGACAAGATTTGTTTTAACGTACAATCCTGAAAAGGAGAGTTCTAAATTTTTAAGGTAGGAGATTAACAGAATAAGACCTGAGTAATTGTATGGTAACATGCTAAGTTGTGAAAGTAGGAAATTTACTTCGAAACATAAATGATTGGAAACCGAAATGCAATATTTAGAATACACATTTGTGTAAAATATATTATGTAAAAAAATGTATAATATACATCATATAAATACAAATATGTAAAATAAAATACATTGAATAAACATGGTAAATACATGTGCAGTAAAGTTCTTACGTTGACCTACTGCTGCCATACTGAGCTGAGATGCACTTTTCATATATGGCAATGGAATGTGGGAAGTTTAGCTTTTACGAGTTTGAACCATCTTCTCTTTCTCACCATAGGCATTCCAGCTTACAGATTTATACTGTTCTTTCTGACATAAACACAGAAGTCATTGTTAGTCACGGTTAGTCATTGCTGATCAGGTTTCGTACCAATTGCTTTTGTCACGGAAATCCTTAATATCAGTCGGCCGCTCTGGCCCCTACAGTTGGATGTGTTGAGGGCAATAATTACCTACATACTCACCTCTGTAAATATTTGTTAAAATAATGGGGGATGTAACTGTCCGGTAGTAGTCCCGTTCTGAACTCTGATTAACTCAATAGTCTACCTATAATTTGCTCTAGAGATGAACGACATCAATTAAATAATAGAGAATTATAAAGAACTTGAAGATATTAATGTTTTTATATAAGAATTTTAAAATAGGAAGTAAGTCAGGAATATAATAGTGCATAACTTCCGTCGTGAATTTATTACTAAATTTATTATGGCATTCATTTAAATTCATATGTTTGTTTAAAATCCATGGCATCATTTATATTTTGAAATTTATATATCAAACACACTCGAAATATTATAAAACGACAAAAAAAAAATTTATGTTTTATATTAAGTTACTTTATTTATAAAGAACATATTGATTATCCATGTCTTATTAACTACATCTGTAAAACTTCATTTGAGTAAGTTTTAATCATCAAACAAGCTACTTAATGAAATGAATACTTAATGGATTTAATATTTTTTAATATTCCATTTTATTTATCACATGCATTTTCTCGCAAAGAAATGCAAAAGAATTAGAAATGTTTCATCCATCACGTTTATTCTCAATATCTAAGAAACGTTTGCATAATTTAATTTTCCCCGCGCAATGCTTTTTTTAAGATTTGTTTTTACTTATTAGAATAAGATGCATTTTCTTCACATTTTTAGCATTTCGTAAAAGAAAAAAAAATTCTAACTTTCCATTTTTATTAATGTTTACAAATAAAAGCACTTTATTTTTACTTGTTTTCACAAGTTTATAGCAGAAATTCTGTGAATGATATTTGTGAATGAGAAATTTATTGCAATTTCTGTTTCTTATCGGAATTTTATGAACATATTTTACGTTATACATTTTTTCACTTTTAAATTAAAAACGATATACTATATTGATTTATGTTTGCCAAGATAAATATAACTACCATTACTAATTTTTTTTAGTTTATATATTTCATGAATTATTTTTGAAACGTTTTGACAATATTAGAAAATAAATCGTGCTGACAAAATAATATAATAATAATATTGTAGTGTGCACGTTGGGCAATCAGATTGTCACTCGATGTAGTTGGGTTGAGATAGTTGAGGAACAGGTTGGAGAACTCACAGCGTTACTTACACACAAACAACCCGCACATACAAATAGCGGAATGGAATATTTAACATATTTAAAAACAGATAATTAAAGATTTGTGGAAGGACATCACTTATAAGTTAAAAAATCGAAACTCAGCATAAGCTATTTCTGGACCTATCATGTTTTTAGAAAAGCTCTTTTAGTTAAAAAAAAGCATCCCTCTATTCACTTTGTCCTCTCTTTTTCTTTCGAAACTACTGCCACAGGAACAATTTGAACTATTCATTCTGGTGTTTTTTTTATATAAATGAAGTTGAGTTAGAACAAGCCTTGGCTTCATAAAGTGCGGGGACATTGAAAAACCAATCGGGAGCTTTCATAAAAGGATTTAAGAAGACACAAATTAGGAAACGAAGATCAGAGAGAAAAAAAAAATCTTATATTTTTGCATTCGTACTCAGGAAAGAAGATGGTAAAAAAAATAGTTGAACATTAACGTTTCAACAATTGTTGGAAGATTCTCATTATAGTTTCAATTAGCTAACAAAACAAGATCGCATTCAGAATGAGATTCATTAACCAAATGGTGGGGCTCACGGAGATAAGATAAAAAGATAAGTAAAACAATAAAAAAATTCAAAATGTTATTTTAATTAGCAAGTTACATACATCAAAGGAGCCCCTTTTTTATAAAGAAAAAATAATAATGCAACTGTAAAAACGCAAGATTAAAGAAAGATATCTTTTTAGAAAGGAAAAATAAACTTCTTTCGTTCATCGTAATGATTATGGACTTTGTAAAGTGGAATTGAACGAAATATGTAAGTTTTAATCTCGGAGAAGAAACATTTTTAATGGTTTAAGATGTCTTTTTAAAAATCAAAACTGTGAAAATCAGGCTAAGTAATTGATATTATTTTTATATTATGTGTATTAATGCCTGGAATCAAATAATTAAAACTTATTAAGACAACTGAATATTTATTTCACGTAGTCAATTTCATAGTATTATTATCAATACCCAATATACTACTGCTGAATGAACTGTACCTTTAAGTGACAAGATCTGTTTTAACATAAAATCTTGTAACGCATGTTCTATATGTTTAAGCTAAGATATTTTCAGAATATGACCGGAGTAGACGGATGGTAACATGTTAATTTGTAAAATTAAGGAAATTTTACTTCGAAACACGGTAAATTATAGAAAACTGAAATGTTATATGTAAAAAACACAGATATGTAATAAATATTATGGAAAAAATTTTATAAAATACATCAAATATGTAAAATAAAATACATTTAATAATAATGGTAAATACTTGTGCAGTAAAGTTCTTACTTTGGCCTACTACTGCTACACTGAGCTGAAATGCACTTTTCCGTATCTGCTAATGGAATTGGTGAAGTTTAGCTTTTACGAGTTTGAACCATCTTTTCTTTCCCACTATAAGCATTCCAGCTTACCGATTTATCATGTTATTTCAGCCATAAACACGAAAGCTTTCTGTCAGTCATTGCTGATCAGGTTTTGCTTTTGTCTAACTGCCAGTTGCTTTTGTCCCGGAAATCCTTAATGTTATCCGTCGGCCGCTCTCGCCCCTACTGAGGGGGCCAGAGGGGATGTTTTGGGTGTGTTGAGGGCAATAATTACCTAGATACTCAGCTCTGTAAATATTTATTTCAAATAATGGGGGATATAGTAGTCCTGTTCTCCACTCTGATTAATCTAATAATCTACCTATAATTTGCCCTAGAACTGAATGACGTCAAATAAATAGTAGAAAATTATAAAGAACTTGAAGGTATTACTGTTTATGTATACGAATTTTAAAATAGGAACTAAGTCACGAATATAACTTTGCATATATTCTGGCATTAATTTATTACAAAATTTAGTATGGCATTCGTTTAAATATAAATGATTATTTAAAATCAATAGCATCACTTGAAATTTGTATATCAATAATACTCGAAACTGGAAAAAACGATAAAATTTTTTTATATTTTAAAATATTAAATTATTTTATGTATAAATAATATATTCAATATTTAAATCGTATTAACTACAGCTGTACAGCAGTTAAAGTTCTATTAAGTTTAATCATCAAACAAGCTATTTAATGAAATGAATTCTTCATGGATTTAGAATTTTTTAATAATCCATTCTTTTTATGACATATCTTTTCAACCTTCTATCATGCAAAGAAGGCAAAAGAATTACAATTGTTTCAGCTTTCATGTTTATTCTCAACATCTGAGAAACTTTGCATAATTTAATTTTCCTCCTGAAATGTTTCTTTTCAGATTTGTTTCTACTTAATACATAAGATGCATTTTCCTTACATTTTTATCATTTCGTAAAAGAAAAACAAATGTTGACGTTCCATTTTTAGTAATGTTTACAAATAAAAGTACTTTATTTTTCCTTTTTTTCACAAGTTTATCGCAGAAAATCCGTGAGTGACAGTTGTGAATGAGTGAATGAATTGAAATTTGTTTCTTATCTGAATTTTATGAACATATTTTATGTTATGCATTATTTCATTTATTATTATTCAATTTCATTAAACACGAAATATGTAGATGTACTATTTTGTTTTATGTATTTGTCAAGTTAAAAATAACTACCATTATTATTTTATAATTTATATTTTACTAATTATCTTTTAAACTTTCTGAAAATTTTAGAAAATAAATCTGAAAGGAAATATCGTCATGTGCAGGTGGGACAACAAGATTGTAACTGGCTAAGGTTGGGTTGAGATTCTTGAGGCACAGCATTACTGGAGAACTCACAGTATTATTTATACGCGCACAAGGCACACACATAAAATTAGCGATATGGAATCATTAACATATTTAAAGAAGGAAAACTATAGATATGTGGAAGGTCACCACTTCTAAGTTGAAAACTCGAAAAGCTATTTCTGGATTAGCCACATTTTTAAAAAAACTTTCTTAGTTTGAAAAAGCAACGCTCCATTCACAAAGGCATCTCCTTTTCGTTTAAAACTGATGCCAGAGGAACAATTTGAACTATTCTTTCTGGGTTTTTTTATGTAAAGGTAGTTGAATTACAAGAATCCTTGGATCATAAAGTGCGGGGCACTGAAAAACTAACCGGGAGTTTTTACAAAAGGATTTAAGAAGAGACAAATTAGGAAGCGAAGATCAGACAGAGAAAAAAAAATCTCATATTTTTGCATTCGTACTCAGAAAAAAAGATGGTAAAAAATGTTCATTCGAGCATTAACACGGAAGCATTCGGTTTGTCATTACTTATGAAGACTTATACCAGTTGCTTTTGTCCCGAAAATCCGTAATGCAATTCGTCGGTCTCTTTGATCTCTTCCGTTGGGTGGGTAGAGGGTATTAACTTCCTCGATGCACACCTCTGTAAATATTTGTTACAAATATCAGGGGATGTAGCTTCATGTACTAGTTCTACGCTGGACCCTGGGTAGCGTAATAGTGTACCTATAATTTGCCCTTGAGCTGAAGGACTTAAGTCAAATAAATATTACAGAATAATAAAGTACTAGAAAATGTTAGTGTTTTTATACACGAATTTTAAAAGAGGAAGAAAGTTAAGAATAATATAGTTTATAATTGCGCAATGAATTTATTACGGCATTTATTATTGCAATTGCTAAAATTCAAATATTTGCTTAAAATCTGTGGTATCACTTATATTTTGAAATTTATTCATCAACAATATTCGAAATAGGATAATACAACAACAACTTTTTTTTTTAATAATTATTTTATTTATAAAGAATATATTGATTATCAACATCTTATTAACTACAGTAGTAAAATACCGTTTGTTTAAGTTTTATCATCAAAGAAGCTACTTAATTAAATAAATGCTTAATGGATTTTGTATTTTTTAATATTCCATTCTAATTATCACATATATTTTCTACTTTATAGCATGCAAGTAAATGCAAATGAATTAGAAATGTTTCAGCTTTCATGTTTATTCTCAACATCTAAGAAACTTTTCCATCATTTAATTTTCCACGTGCAATGCTTCTTTTAAGATTTCCTTTTATTTAATGAAATCAGCTGCATTTTCTTTACATTTTTAGCATTTCGTAACAAAAGCAAAATAAAAAAATGTTAAAGTTCCATTTTTATTAATGTTTTCAAATAAAAGTACTTTATTTTTTATTTTTTTTTTTTTTTTTTTTTTTTTTTTTACATGTTTTTCGCGAAAAATCTGTGAATGAGATTTGTGAGAGAGTAATTTACTGAAATTTCTGTTTCTTATTTGAATTTTATAACCATATCTTACATTATGCATTTTTTCTTTTTCAAAATAAATATGAAAAATGTCGATAGGTTATTCTGTTTTATATTTGTCAAGCTAAAAATAACTGTCATTTCTATTTTTTTAATTCATATTTTAAAATTTTATTTTTAAAACTTTCTTTTATTTAGTAAACTTTTAGAAAATAAATTTGAAATGCAATATTGTAGTGCCCAGATTGGGCAACCAGATTGTAACTGGGTTTGTTTGGGTTGAGTTACTTGAGGTATAGTTTGGATAACTCACAGCATTATTTATGCACACACAAGCACCATAGACATACGAAATTTGACACATTTAAAGACATATAATTATAGATTTGTGAAAAGACAACACTTCTAGGCTCAAAAATTAAAACTTGGCTACGCGCAGGATTCGCGAAATATATTCCTCTCCGTTTGAGAGTCTGTAGGCCAACTGATTCCCAGGGTTGCTTAGAATATATTTCTTCTCTGGATGACAGACTAATAACTAAACGTTTCTCAGCAGAAGCGCAGGTTGAGCTATATTTCCTCTTGTGTGAGAGTCTCGAGGCAGACTGACCAATTTTCCTTAACAACACAGAGGGGACTCTTGTCAATGTACAGAAGGAAGTACAATTAAAAATTAATTTAAATTATCTACATGAGTTTGTAATTTTTAATTTACACTCATGTCCATAAATTAAGGATAATGAAGTTCAGGCAAAGAAAGAGACAGAAGCAAAACAAATACTATTTATTTGTAAAGACTATTTATTAAACAAAAGGTAAAGAGCAAAAAAGATGCTATATGTTTGACAGGATTAATAAAAATTGCGATTTTTATTCCCTGGAGCCTTCTCTCGTCTATTCAACAGTCTTTTTAAAATGCTTGGGCTTGTACTGAAAGATTTCTTTTTATATAAATTTTATTACTATTCAATTTATGAATTAAAATTAAAATGAAATTCGGAAAATGAACTTTCTCACTCAACACCGTATATTTTTATATACTGTTTCTCTTTGATACATTTTTTCATTGCAAATATCTGCTATTCCCAAGTGAAAACATTCCATTGAAAATATCATTTGTTTCTGTACTTTTTGTAAATCGAGATTCACATCGACATTTTTTTTACTGACTCTTGCATTGATGAATAAAGTTTTCAGAAATATACGTACACGAAAAATGAATTTAATAACAAAATTATTTAATTTTCAAAAGAAAAATATGCTTATGTAAGATAAATTTAAACAACAAAAATAATTGAAAACAATAACAATAACAGTTGAAAAATATGTTTCAAACAAAAGTATTAGTCTTTAATTCATAAGCAATAAGATTTAAGTAGCAATATTTTGCTTTTAAAACACAAGTGTAGAGTAAATACATATAAATATAATCACAACAGCATTATGATTTATTTGTGGGACAAAATAACGAAAAGGTTTTAATTTAAATGAAGAAATTTTTCAGAAATAATAATTAATAATTTTTAATGATACCAGTTATTTATTTCGAATCAAAAACTAAGTTTATTCTTCCATTTATTTTAAGTAGAAAATATGGATCATTTACAAAAAATAGGTTTTGTTATTTCGTATTCATTAAAATACTTTTCCCTAGTTTTGTAGACGTTTCTCTTTTCTATGAAATTGAAATAAATATTTATTTTGCGTTTTTGAAATAAAAAATTATGAGTTTTGAAAGTTCATATAATTAATAAAAATTAAAAGAAATGAATCACACGCATCTTAATAACCAACGAATAAACTTTCAGAGACGAGAGAATGTAGTTAAATGGAAAGCCTAGAAAAATTAAGAGCCAATGAGATATTTTTTTAATCAATAACACTATTACTAATTATGACAGAAAATTTGGATAAGATTAAAAAAGAAACTGACAATATGAGAACTGAAAAATTAATTAAATTAATAAATATATGAACAATATTAATTACTTTTGAAAACTTTGCATAAAGAATAAAATTTTTCCGCAGAAGAATTCTTGCATTTAAAACAAAATTTGTTTTAATATTATAGGCCGGAAAAATTAGATTTTTTTTTAAAATTAAGTTCAATTATGTCAAGTTAGTTTTTTTAAATTAAATTATCTATAATAAAAGTTTCTTAACAAAGAAACTTTTATTATAGCTAAATAATTCATTAAAATTAACAAGCCCAATTAGAGTCAACATATATGTGTGACAAACATTTTGAAAAATTTTGAGACAATAAAAGAAGAAGAAAAAATATCTGCAAACATCAAGCATTTGATGTCATTTTTTGCTTTGTTCTAGTGCCAAATACAAATAAATTTATATTAAATTAAATTTAATTAAATTATAATACTACCAAATTCCTTACTTTTATTAGTAGGAAAATATTATAATTTTTTTTTTCTATTTATGATAAATAAAAGCAATAGAAAATATATATATATATTTTGTTTTAATGTAGCTTAAGGACCATTTTGTGGCCTCTATAATTGTGATCTTCCATCTGGAGCAGCCTGATGGCCAACTGGTTAGCGCTCTGGCCGTTGGTATAGAAGGCTTCAGGTTCGAATCCTGGCGGTGACCTGAATGTTTGTTGGTGGTTCGGAATCCCTGTTAAACTGTAAGTCCCGGTCTGTTTAGCCTAAAGTGTGCATAAGATGGCCATTGAGCGACAAACCAAACTTCCGTCGAGAAAATATCTTTCAAAGAACATTTTTTTAAAGAGACAGTCATTTTTCTTTAAAGCTATACGATGTATATATATGTGTATATATTAAATATAATTGATTTCCCATCATATGAAAAACAATTTAACAACTTGTGTCGTAAAAAGAAAAAAGGAAAAAAAAAATAGATGAAAAATTGTTTAGTGTTCTGCAAAGCGTGGCAGACATTTCATATTCCCATATTCAAGTGAAGGAAGGAAAGGGGAAACTTCTTTTGTGATGGAGCACAAGTAGTAAAAGTCTGATTTGGCTCCTTGTCACTGAAAATGGAGGACTTCGCCTTAGTCGAGTCTCCTCGTTTTTTGAAACAATGTCTACAGCAAATCCCCCAGCTCATTGAACCTCAAAGCTAATGCTCATCAGTGGCGCATGTTGCTATGGAGCCACGTGTCAGGCAGAACAAATGTAAATGTATCTAATAATATGTACAATCAGTGTGTAATATATTTCATTGAATAATTTAAAATTTTTATTAATTTAGAAACATATGCATCTAAAAATTTAGTCCACTCTGTGTATTATACCCTACATTAATAAATTGAAAACGTTTAATAATTTTTTAGCTGAAATATCCAGTTAGAATTATCTTTAAGTATAATACATGCTATTGTAGGAACATAAAATTTTCTTTCTAATAAAGTATATTTAATTTTCTTTTCCTTTATATTAGAAATTACTTTTCCTATTCAGTAATTCCTTTACTGCTACAATGAACTATTTCGTACAAAATATTAAATCCGTCTCATAGAAAAGAATTTCCATTATATTTAAGCGAGGTAAGCTATTTACATAAAGATCCATTTTTTTCTTAAAGATTCTGAACGAAAAAAAAAATATGGTAAAAAAAAAAGAGATTGAATCACTGTTTGTTTATATAATTATGTCTTATTAGTATTCTTAGTTGAATCCCATCATCCTTTTCAATTTCCTTCAATCAGTAAAAAAGTGAAAGAATTAATTGAATAATCTAGTTTCCCGGTATAAAAACAGAAATCCCGAAATATGCTTCCGATTCTTTATATGTAACAAATGTTTGTTTAATAAACCCTAATATTTTATTAATGGATTTTTTTGTTAATAAAATTCTAGCTTATTAAACCAACAGTAAGGATCTTTCTTTACTAATAAAAAGTAACATAATATAATAATGAATTACATAGACGATAATTGATAACTACATCAATGCTCCAAACTATGTGCTTAAATGCTTTTTTAAAAACATGATTTTGACCAGTATTCCCCTTACGTATGTCCCAAGCGGCCTGAGGGCCAACTGGCTAAAACTCTGGCTTTGGTACCACAGGCTCCAGGTTGGAATCATCGCAGTGGCATGGATGTTTGTTAGTGGTTAAGAATTCCCGTTAAACTGTAAGTGACGGTCAAATTAGTCTAAAGTATGCAAAAAATTATATAGACCAACAAACCAAACCAAACTATGCATGCCACTGAAAATTTAAAGTGGGAGAGTACAATTAATTAAGTGAGAATTTTATAAGGATAACTGCTCACATTTGCGTATCGAATTATGTAAATACGAAGAATGTACAAGCAAATAGTTTGACTATCCTGTAGCCGTAGGTCCCGGTCTCCTATGACTGTAAGAACATTACGGAGCAAAAGTCGACTTCTACCTACGGGTGCTCCATCACACCAGAAGCTGCTCCCTTCCCCTTCAACCATGAGTCCATGCGGGTTCGTGGGCTTGGTTTAGGTTAGATATCTGCCAAGTGAGATAAGTAACAACAACAACAACAACATATACTAACACGTTTTCCATCGGGATTCGTCATTTGTGATTGCAGGGGTACCAGTCAGCCTATTCAAAACAGAGCTTTCTTGCCCTTAAGCACACTATGCACTAGCCAATGAGTCGGACGTTATAAGCAGTCGGA
Organism: Caerostris darwini; assembly: GCA_021605075.1. Classification (NCBI taxonomy): domain Eukaryota; kingdom Metazoa; phylum Arthropoda; class Arachnida; order Araneae; family Araneidae; genus Caerostris; species Caerostris darwini. The sequence goes on along the minus strand of BPLQ01015067.1, from coordinate 873,710 downwards.
TAATTAATTATTTTTTATTATAACATATAAAAATGTCATCATAACATAAATTCACTATATTATCATGCAATTTATTAACCAATCATACCTTTGTAATATAAGTAACATGTTGAACATGGATTTTAAAATTATCACAGCAAAATTTCTTTTTAAATTAACGCAGACATTTATCATAGATTCAAATTGGTCCATTTCACTATTTCCTTTCATTTTCAAGTACTAAAATTCAGGTTTTTACAATTACTACCTGGAATGATTATACACATTCAATAATAAGTAAATACTCTATATCAGAATTTCCCCCTGTTTCTCTTTTATAATACTAAAAAAATTAAATTCAACAAAGATTTTTTACTACTTTGAACTAATACAACAAATTGAACAAATATTTTAAAATTATCCCAATCATTTATCGTACATTCAAATTGGCTCATTTTACAATTGGCTTTCATTTTTCAAGTGCTAAAACTCAGATCGTGACAATGGCTGTCTAGAATTGCTCTACACATTTAATAATATGTAAATATCCTATATCTGAATTTAACTTTTTTTTTCTTTATATTTCTAAAAAATATTATCATTTTTCTTTTCATATTACGTTCTGTCATGTTACTAAGATTTAATACTCGAATTTGAAAACAACGCCAATTATTAAAGCTAATTAATTAAAACATTTTCTACGAACACGTGTTGCCTTGAGTGAGGATTTTCTAAAGTTTTAAGATTAAGGTTCGTTTTAAAATTAAGTGTTTTTCTTTTATAACAGACAGTTTTAGAAAAGAGACCCATTTTAAAATTAAACTCAACAAAGAATTTTTAGTATTTTAATTTTGACTGTTGATACTGAGTACTGAATTTAAGTACTGAGGTTTGGTACTTGAATTTAAAAACTACGTGAGTTCTTTAAATTGTGTAATTAAATATTTTTAGGAACATTATTGTGTCACGTACTGTGTTAAGTTTCTCATGAGCAAAGCTAGAAAGGCAAAGGAGGCCATGGCCATAAGTTTAGAGAGTAGTTTTTAACCCTTTGCACTCGAAGCAAAAAATTTTAAACTTTTTAAATTTAAATTTTATTTAATTAAAATTTAATTTTAATTTCTTTAATTAAATTGTTATTATTATTATTTTTTTTAAATTTTTATTTATTTATTTATTTTTTTTTTGTTAATTAAATTTTTTTTTTTTTTTATCGAGCTTGAAGACAAATTTTAAATGGCTCCGCTCCGGAGCCCTCGAGTTCAAAGGCTTAATAGAACAAAATGGGAATCACGTTTCGTATCAAAGCATTGCTGAAAAAATTAAAGTAAAACATTTTTTAGTCTAGATAGTTTGGTTATTTTTTTTGTTACGTCTATGCAACAATTATTTAATGGCGGTTCTTTGTATTTTATAAATCAATGTCAGTAGTCGAATCACATATTTCATAATTTCTAGTCATTAAGCGTCCAAACGTTTAAGCCTCTTATATTAAAAGGAAAATAAAATATTATAGTAGTGCAGCTAAAAAATAATTATTGCTGCACTTAGCAAGTGATGTTATAGTTTATTTTTAAAATAATGTTAAAATGTTTGATATAGAATAAAAATGTACCATGCATAGATGTCTGCACGCTTCTAATTACAAAATATATCCTTTTTTTAATGGAACCTCTATTGACTTTCAGTGGTTGACTTTAAATTGACCTTCAAATTTGCCCTGATTTATATATTGTCTTTTCGGAGGATTTTCGTAATTGCTTATGTTGCTACATTTATAGTTAGCATAACTATAAATTTACCTTTTTTTTTATTTATTAATAAAAAAAATATAAAAAATTGCTTTAGTTTCAAATATCCTTGCTCATTTATACTTTTTATAAATACAAGTACAAGTATCTCTAAATGAATATATATATAATATATATATATATATATATATATATATATATACAATATATATATATATATATATTATATATATATTCATTTAGAGAACAAAATATCGTAGAATGCCCCAGTTGTTTTCTTTGTTGAACTTTTCCCTTAAAAATTGTTATAACTTGAAAAATGATGCATAAAAATTATATTTTATTTATGCTATTAACATTTAAAAAGTTAACTGTTTTTATGTTGCTTTCATTAAGATGGGAATTTTTTTTCTGTATGCTAAATATGTTAATAATTGCTAGAGTTATTTTAAACTGCGTCATAATTACATGTTAGAATAATTCATTTTTTTAATTTTACAAAACTACTTTCGTGGTGTATAAGAGTAAAACATATAACACTTAAATTAATTATCCTTTTATAGATCAAATACAACGGAAAATGTTGATAGCAGCTTTAAAAAAAATAAGAAGAGCAAATTTCCATTTCATATAATAAAGTTTGTAAATATAGTTGCAAGAATTTTAAAATTTTGAAAAAATATTTCCTTTTATTTTTCTGACAAATTGTTTTAAGTCTGTAAAAAGAAGTAAAATTTAAATTAAAAATAATAATATATAAAAATATAAAAATATTTAAATGAAAAAGTCCCATAAATATTTTTTTCCTCATAAATTACTGTGTTTCTTTAAATCGATAACATTTTTCTCATATAAACGGTTTCCTGTCGAAGAGCTCTGAATGACCCAGCTGAAATTCGAGCATCGATCAGGGGACAAAATCTTGAGGAGTCTAATTACTGTTCCCGATTAATCGAAATTAATCGATGTCTTTACTTTCCTCTTTCCTTTCTTTGTCTTTTTTACCATTCGAGGAGATATAATCATCCTATCTTTTACCGGGAAAACGAATTACGGAAGGCGACGCCAAAGTGTCATGGCGAAAGGCCGTCGGTGTCAGATTAATTCTCCAGAACTGAACACAATAGAGCATCAAAATTAATTTGCGATATTAGTCCACTGGGAAGGGAAGGGAATTGAGGGGCCCTCAATTAAGATTGAAAATTTATTTGTGATAACAGGGAGGAAGAAAATTAATTACTGGTAATGAAAATCTAGTAGTATCTTGGAAAAAAAAGGGCTCTTACCAGCGTGAAATTAAAGAGGTAGAAAGAAGTCATGTCGTGGCATTCCATCAATTATGAAGTCTAAAACTCTCTTTACGGTATTTTTTAACATTGCATTCAAAACTTCTGTCTTAAAAAAGAACACTTATAACAAAAATAATATTGTGAGAAATATTTTTTTTTTATATTGGATGCTACCAAATACGATGATATACAATGAAGGGCCAGCGGAAGTTAAATAATTTATTATACCAGATGTAATTGTATGATTTATTTTGATTCAGAGATATACTAAGCTTGCTAAGAGCACAGTGAAAAGTTTTATAAAATTCGGCTCTCCATTATACAATAAATTCTATCATTACAAAGGATAGAATTCTATAATTACAAAGGATAGAAGGAATATTCTTTGTATTTTCCATATCCTTCCACTAAATGACGTTTTGAATTCGTGATATTTCAATGTCACTGGCTACGTATGAGAGGAAAAAAATAGATTCACTGAAAATATTTATATGTTTAAGTATTACGATTTAATCTAAATTATAAGAAATACTGTTACTGTTGTGACTAATTCACAGTGTCTTGCAGTAGAACAACGCAGGAGTAGATTACTCCTAGATGAAGGGAAAGGGAGAAGCTTCTGTTATGGAGCACCCGTAGGTAGAAGATTGACTTGGCTACAAGCCGTTGAAGAAAGAATGCTCTGCCTTCCGGGAGGACTTTTAGAGGAAACTGCTCCGCAATGCATACCGTAAGGGCGAAAATCCGCAAAACGTCCACCAGGTAGTCAACTAAACGAGACAAGATGCTGAGCAGCACAAACGCCATCGAATCTCCTCGTGTTTTGAAACAGCGTCTACAACAATACCGCCAGTGGATTGAACCAGAGCCCTAATGCTCCATGCCGTAGGTTTGGTGTTCAAGTTCCGGCAGTACCATGGGTGTTTGTAGCGGTTTGGAATCCACTTTAAGGCGTAGCCGGAATTTTACCATATGCAAAGAAGTTGCAAACAATGTAAAGCTTTCTGAATCTTTGACAGAAAAAATAGCTGTATTCCTTGTGTATATCAAATGTTTCCTTTTAATAACCGTGCAATTAAGTACATAATTTTTCCAGGTTTTAATGTCTAAGTTATTACTGGGGACCTCAAAGTAGTTTAGCAGAAAAGTGCACAGTGATTATGCTAGAAGGATAAGAACGAACCGGCGTTAAAGTTATTATATTCAGGAAACGAGAAAACTTGGTGAAAATTTTAACTATGTATGTAAGCATCTCGCATTCAGAATCAGGTTGCCTAGTGGGAGTTTTCTCGGCTTTCATCTAAAGGAAGGGATTATTAAATCAGCTATACTTTAAAATAAGCCGTTTTTTTTCCTTTCTTCACCTTCGTTGGAAAGTTCTTGGTATACAAAACTATAATATGTGTCCCCTTAAAGTATAGTTATAAAACTTCGCTTAACGATGGTCGACATTTTTGTCATATTTAAATAACTTTTTGTTTATATATCAGTATTTAAATTTGTTAATACAGTATTTTGTATAACCAAAATATTTCAAGTTTATTCAATTTTAAGTTTTAAAATTAATATTTTACGAGCAGATTAAATAAATTTGCATGTTATTTGGTACATTTGCCATGTAGAACTTAGATTTCAAAATAAGCGGGAGTTCTTGGACATTTAACTTTATAAAATCTACAAAACTCCTAGCAAATTCATTAAGATTCAAGATTATAATTTTACTCCATTGTTTGAAATTTGTATATTAGTAAATAACTCCTTATTTAATCTGCAGCTCAGAAGTTTTAGTTCAATATTGGTTTATTTAATTGCTGTTAGCCTAAATAGAACTTAAAATACGTTTGGAATAATTGAAAGTTATCTCTCAGTAGAAATTAATAAGTTAAAAGACTTTTAGGGTTCTAAATCATTGCACTATCCTTTAACACTATAATGCTTAAGTGTGTAAAATTTACAAACATTTAATTTACAAATTTACAAACACTTCATTTTAGGTGTATTTACCGTAAGTTTAAATTTAATGCAATTGATCACTGAATGGAGAATTAAAATCGACTATTAAATTAATTAAACATTATATCATAGTTATCAACATTTTTCCTAAATATTATACTATCTGATATGCAATTTCTATAGTTTGTTTATTAATGGCATTATGCCTGAGTTGAATAGCTAATCTTCATTTAATTACTAACATTTCATTGTTATACTATGTAAACATTGTCGAACTAAATAATATTTAAAGTCAAACGCATACTAAAATGAAGGTTTTGTTGACATGAATGAGAAAATTAAAATTTGTTAAATTGTAAATAGTTTTGACTTTTTGAATTTTGATTGAATATTATTAAATAAATTATTTGATATCATAGTTTTTTAGGAAAACAAGGAAAGTATATTTAAGTAGAAATTAATAAGCCAAAAAAGTTTTAGTTCTCATCATTACACTATCCCTTAACTCTACAATGTTTGAATATGACTGTAAGTTTAAATGCAATGGAATTGATTTGTAGAAAATTGAAAATAGATTATTAAATTAACTAAACATTATATCTTTATAATAATTTTTCTTACATAATATACTATATGTTTGTTTATCTACTCGTGAAATATCTGATAATCTAATTTTCATTTAATTTCGACATCTCAATGTTATGTTGTTTAAACATTGTCGAACTAAATAATATTTAAAACAGTACACGTATTAAAATAATTGTTTTGTAGACATGGATGAAAAATTTAAAATTAATTACTTTGTACTAGTTTTGATTTCGTATATTTTGATTGAAAATTTTAAAGTAAAATTTTTGATGTAACTAGGCAAATAAAATGTTTAATTTTAAACTTATTAAATTATTGTTTCATTACGACGAAAACGGACATTTAAACGAATATTTAATCTATTGTGTGTTGAAGTTAAACAAATGTTCTGAGCAGGTAATTCATTTTAAGGAAGTTATATAACTTGTCATTGAATATTAATATATACAATGGATTAATTTGCATTAATTGCAGGACTGAGCAAACGTTTACCTATTGCATGTCGAATATACTGACTGCAACACAATTGGGACACACACAAAACACCTTGACAATTATTTATGAAATTATTTAATTTATATATGCGTATATGATGAAAACTGATATTATAAAATAAAGCGAAGATAAAACCTTTAATGCGTGATTTAGCATTTATTTAATAAGTGTTTCAGAATTTATTAGTAATTTACCCAATAAAAAACTGTTTAAAAGATTACTATTCATCAAGTTTTTATACTATTGCGAAGAATATTTCTCAAATATTTTAAATTTACTGTTGATTGTTTAAATGTGGTTATATATATAGGCCTAGTTTGGATCCCTTTAAATACTTTATTAAATAATAAACACATCTTATTTATTAAGCACAGTTTTATAACGAAGCATATATTGATAATTCTTTAAAAGAATTGCAAATTCATTTAAAGATTTAAAGATTATTAATATTCATCAAGTTTTGATACTATTGCTAAGAATATTTCTCAAATATTTTAAAGTTACTGTTGATTGTTTAAATGTGGTTATATATATATATATATATATATATATATATATATATATAGGCCTAGTTTGGGTCTCTTTTAATTCTTTATTTAACAACAAACACATCTCATTTATTAAACACAGTTTTATAACGAAGCATATATTGATAATTCTTTAAATGAATTGCAAATAGATATAATTTGTATTGTGCATGAACAATATATATATATATATATATTGTATATATACAGACATATATATATATATATATATATATATATATGTCTGTGACTAATGTCTTGATAGCTTACAGTAATAAAGCTCCTATGTCAAAGTTAGGAAAGGATGAAATAATAAAATCAACTAACGAATTAAGAACCCTTAAACTACAGCAATATTTCTTATTGCAATATCTCATCAAAATCCGAAATTGCTTTAAAATTTTCCATTATAAGATATTAAGGTTGATCTGATATTTAATCAAGCAGAGCTGAAAAAATGCATCTGCGAACCACAATCAGTGTAACTCTGCCTTAAAATAATCAGTAAAAGCTTTTATTTAGCAAATAGAACCATACTTAGATTTTTATTATATAAGAAATCCGGCTTTTTTTAATTACATTTATGATATAAAATTTTTCATTTCGTAATTGTTCTTTCATGAAAAATTTATAATTAAAATATTTTTAATTAAATTATGCAACCAGATGTATAAAACTGAAATATGTAATGATAAAAAATGTATCTTTGATGTTGGAAAATTTTTTTTTTTGCTTATTTGTATGCCATATGGGAGAAAATCCCAAAGCAATTCCTACAGCCAGTTGATTGTTGATTCCAGATGTTTATTTTGTATTACTATTGTCATTGATTTCATCATTCATCGTTTCTTGAGCAACAACAGCAACAAACACCCCTAGCAGCTACAATCATTAGCCTTCTAGCATATTAGTTGTATGGATTATCATTGTAAAGCGAGTTTGGCGTCTATAGTTGGTTTTCAAAATCTAAGAAATATAAGAGCGACTGTGAATATTTCGTTCACAGGAATTTGATGAAATGTGAAAAACAATTTACTGAATTTGTGATTAAATGGTGAATTGAGCTTAAATTATACCGAAATTATTCAATTATGCTACATTTTTGTTTTGAAAACGTACAAAAAAAGGAACCACATCTTACAGCAATCGATGTGGTATCAGATTCAAATAGGTAATGAGGAAACCTCTTACAGCTTCATGAGCAAGACAGCCAAATTCCATGCTCAAAATGTTGGTGTTTATTAACTCATTTGTTAGCAAAATATTTGTCTCTTATAAACAAGAAAAGCAATTTTGGACAGTTTCAAAAAGATGAATTATTTTGCCACATGTATTGAATTATCAAGCAGATTAAGATATACCCAGCTTTTATTAAAATATTTAGCATTCATAAAACAATAAATGAATGGCATTCTTAAATATGAATTATTGTTCATGTATTAAGTCTCAAATATGCATGTTAAGTCTTTATATATAATTATCAAGCCGATTAAAATATATTTAGCAGTTATTAATTTATTTAGAATTCAGAAAAAAAATTCACATATTAATAAAAGCTAATATAACGGCAGTTAAAATTTTAAATGTTATTGGATTAAATAAAAACAATAAAATTAATTTTTATGCATCTTTATTCAAGTTAAAACAATTTTCAAGGGGATAATTAAATAAAGAGAACGACTCGGTCTTAAAAAATTAGAAGCGTGCAGATATCGATGCACTGTGAATTTTTAATTTATATCAAACATTTTATATGTAACAAATAATCTGTAACGCCATCACTTGATAAATGTAGTAATAATTTTTTTGTTTTGATGAATTATTATATTATTTTTTACATATAATATAAGAGGCTTAAGCGTTTGGGTCCTTTACCTCTGGAATTTATGAAAACTGTGATTTTGATACAGACTTTGACTTGCAAAATACAAAGAACTGCTATTAAATCATTTTCGTACAAGTTTAACAAAACAAATACCCAAACTGTCTAGACTAAAAAATAGATTCTTATTTCAATTTTTCAACAATGCGCTTATTCGAAGCATGGTTCCCCCCTTTTGATATGTTAAAATCTACTCTCTAGAATTAAACTGACTTAGCCATGGCCTCTTCCACTTGTCATAGGTTTACTAGTGGCAAACATAAGTATGTTACGTGACCTAATTATATTCATAAAAAAATATTTAATTACATGGTTTGGATAACTGACGTAGTTTTCAAATTCAAGTGCCAAACCTCGGAACTTAAATTCAACACTCAGTATCAACACTCAAAATTAAAGTACTAGAAATTCTTTGTTGAGTTTTATTTTAAAACAAATCCCTATTCTAAAACAGTTATAAACGAGCAACAATTAATTATAACGAACCTTAATTTTAAACTTTTAAAAATTCCCCACTCAAGGCAATGCATGTCCATAGAAAATGTTTTAATTATTTAGTTTTAGTAACTGAGGTTGTTATCAAATTCGAGTATTGAAACTCAATTGCATGACAGATAGTGATATGAAAGGAAAAAATAATCTTTTTTATTTCTTTTAGTATTATAAAAGAGAAAAAAGGGGGAAACTCTAATAGAGAGCATTTACATATTATTAAGTGTGCATAATCATTCTGGGCAGCAGTTGTAAAGACCGCAATTTTAGTAGTTGAAATATCAAAGGCAACTGTAAAATGGACCAATTTGAACTTATGATAAATACCTGCATTTATTTAAAAAGAAATTTTGCTGTGATAATATTAAAATCTTTATTCAATATGTTACTTGTATTACATAGGTATAATTGGTTAATAAATTACATAATAATAGAATGAATTAATTTACATTACAGCGATATTTTATATGTCATATTAAAAAAATGGATTAACTATTCAACTGTTTATAACATCCGACTCATGACTTAGTGCGTAGTGTGTATAGCCTAGAGGGCAAAATCTGAATCTGTCTGTTTTGAATCAGGTGACTGCTATCCTTGCAGTCACAAATGAGAAATCCCTATGGAAAATGTGATAGAACATGTAGGATATAGGATACTCCGACTGTATGGCACCAACACCTTTTTTGTGTTCTATCATTTGATACCCAAATGTGGGCAGTTACCTTTATAAAATCCTTACTTAAGACAATATCCTCTATTTCTTTAGTTTTTTCGTGGTTTATATAAGTGGGGCACTGGGCCCAATCTTGTTATTAAAAAGCATTTAAGCATCTAGATTGGAGAAAGACCCTTGCTGTCTGTCCAATAAGCTAGAATTTTAGTAACGAAAAATCCCTTAATAAAATATTAGATTTATTAAAAAAACATTTGTGACATATAAATAATTAGGAGTATATTTCTTTATTTCATTTTTTACCGCCGATGTAGTTCATTCAATTAATTCTTTTTCTTTTGTACTGGTTGAAAGAAATTGGAAAGGGTGATGGAATCCAACTAAGAATACTAATCAGTCATAAAAACAGTCATTCAGTTTTTTGTCCTTAATTTTTTTTTTCATCCAGAATCTTTAATAAAAAAAGGGATCTTTAAGTAAATAGCTTACCTCGCTTAAATAGAAAGGAACATATTTTCTATGCGATGGATTTAATACGTTATACTAACTAGTTCATTGTAATAGTAAAGAAATTACTAAAGAAAAAGAAATATGATGATTAGAAAGAAAATTTTCAAATTCAACAATAGCATGTATTATATTTAAAGATAAAAATAATTAGATAGTTTCAATTTTAAAACTTTTACCCTGTTTACTTGCTTCACTCACTTTTTTTAAATTGTTTATTTTGTTAAAACTTTTAATTTTGTCAATACGAGGTATTATATGAGAGGATTAATTATTAGATACATTTATTTCTAAATTAATAAGAAATATTAAATTAATCAATGAAATGTATTATGCACTAATTGAACAAATTATTAAATATTTTTATATTTATTCTACCCGGCTCGTAGATCAATGTCAACATGCGCCGCTGGTGAGCATTAGATCTGAGGCTCAGTCTGCTGACTGCATTGTTGTAGACACTGTTTCAAAAACCGATGGGACTCGTTTGAATTTGTCTTGTCCTGTAAGTCAATCTATCTGGTGGAAGTTTTCCGGGTCTTCTCCCATATGACACAAAATGAGGAGCAGTTCCCCCTAAATGTCTTTCCTAAAAGCATTGCCCTTCAGCGGCATAGAAGCAATGACATAATGGTGTTCCATCACAACAGAAGCTGCCACTATCCTTCCAACCATGCGTATAGGAGTATGCGATGTCCGCGGCGCACTGCAGAGCACTGAGGATGATACACAAGATCATCAATTTCAATTCTTTTTAAGACACAAATTGTTTTTCATATGATTGGGCATTATATATATATATATATATAAGTACACTGATGTCCATAAATTGAGGATAATTCAGAATCACACAGAAATTGAACTCTAAAATAAAAATTTCACCTGTCGAATTATTACACACATCTTGAAGAAGAATGAAGAATTGAAGAATGAATAATGAATAATAAATTGATGAATAATAAATTGAAGAATAATGAATTGAAGAATGAATCTTGAAGAAGAATTCTTATTAATTTAAAAATAAATGTATCTAATAATTAATCCTCTCATATAATACCTCGTATTGACAAATTACAGGAAACCACCAGATGGCGCGGATAGTACGTCACAATGGCGAGAGTGTAAGAGAAGGGTATATAAGGAATGTTGGCAAAGAAGTAAAATTGTTCACAAGCGCTTTAAAAGAGTTTTAGTGCAATAACCGCATAGTTATGGCACAAAGGAAGCATTTGGATGATTTTTGACGTGGTAGAATTATCAGACGACTGGAATGTGGGCGTACCCAGCTGGAAGTATCCGAGGAACTTGGAATCGCCCAGAGTGTCACCTCCAGGCTTTGGCAATGATTCCAAGGTGATGGTAATGTGAGTAGATGTTACATCACAGGTCGCCCCCGAGTTACAACGCCGAATGAGTTCCTGTATTTAGCAGTTACTGCCACAAGAAACAGACAGAGCACAGCATCAGACCCGTCTCGTCAGCTCTCTTCAGCTACCGGTACGACAGTTTCAAGGCAGACCGTGTACAGACGCTTAGGGCACATTCGTCTATATGCTCGTAGGCCTGTCAGATGTGTTCCACTTACCGCAACTCACTGTCGCCTGCGATCAACCTGGAGTAGAGAGCATGCACTGTGGATACCGCAACAGTGGTCTTGTGTGATGTTTTCCGATGAGTCCAGGTTTAGTTTGCAGTCCGATTCTCGCCGGATTTTCATATGGAGAGCGCCAGGTACCCGTTACCACCAAGAGAACACCATTGAACGACACCGTTACGGTGGTGCAGGAAGGCTCGTTTGGGGAGGAATTATTCTTGGTTCCAGAACTGACCTACATGTTCAGAGTGTAAGGATGACAGGCCACATCTATCGGGATGTCATTCTGGAACAACATGCACGTTTGTTTCGGGGCGCCATGAGTGCTGAATTTCGATTTACGGATGACAACGCCCGTCCTCACCTTGCAAACATTGTAGACGAATGCCTTCAATTGGAGGATATCACCCGTATGGATTGGCCAGCATACTCACCGGACTTGAATCCAATAGAGCATGTGTGGGATATGCTTGGCCGACGCATTGCAGCCCGTCAACCCCCTCCCACCTGTCAACTGGACCTTCGGAGGCATTTCTTGATGAGTGGTGTAATATTCCCCAAGATCAGATTGATAATTGGATACTCAGCATGCCTAGGCGTTGTAAGGCCTGTATTGCATCGTCCGGGAGACATACTCCATATTAACCATCATAATAACCATGTTATACTGTTTTTTGTAAATAGGTTCTTTTTTTGAAATTTGCTCCAGGGAGTAAAAATCGCAATTTTTATTGATTATGTCAAACATATAACATCTTTTTTGCTCTTTAGCTTTTGTTTAATAAATAGACTTTACAAATAACTCAAATTTGTTTTGCTTCTGTCTCTTTCTTTGCCTGAACTTGATTATTATATATATCATATAGCTTTAAAGTAAAATTGTTGGCTCTTCTGAAAACCTATTTTTTCAAGGATATTCTTCTAGTTGGAAGATCACAATTATAGAGGTCCGATATAATCGTTATTAAGTGTTCCAGCAAAAACATTAGATAAAAAAAAGGATACATTTTCTCAATTACTTTTATTTATAATAAAGACAAAAAGATTTTATAATATTTAATATAATTTCAAATAAATGTATTTACATTTTGCACAGAAACAAAGCAAAAAGTAGCATCAAATGCTTTATCCTTGCAGATTTTTTTTGTATTCATATCTGAAAATGTGTGTTGATTCTAACTGGCTTGTTAATTTTAAGGAATTATGTAGATATAACCAAAGTTTCTTTGTTGAACTTAATTTTAAAAGAACACATCTTTCGGATCAGTAAGATGTATAACAAATATTGTTTTAAATTGCAAGAATAATTCTTTTTGAGAAAAATATTATTTTTCAAAGAAAATTTTCAAAAGTAATTAATATTGCACAAATATTTATTAATTTAATTCATTTTTCAGTTCCCCTATTGCTGCTTTTTAATCTTGTCCAAGTTTTATGCCATAAATAGAAATAATTGTATTGATTTAAAAAAAAAAGTGCAATAGTTCTTAATTTTTACAGGCTTTCCATTTAACTACATATCTTGCCTCTGAACTTTTGTTCATTGGTTATTAAGGGTGCATTTGAGTCATTTTTCGTTTTTACTTTTATCAATTATCTTAACTTTTAAAACTCATAATTTTTTATTGAATTATGCAGAACAAATATTTATTTTAATTTCATAGAAGAGAGAAACTTCTACAAAGTAAGCGAAAAGTATTTTAATGAATACGAAATAACAAAATCAATATAAACAATTGGTATCATTCTTCATTTAAATTAAAACTTTTTCGTTATTTTTTCCCACAAATAAATTATAAAGCTGCTGTTATGATATGTATATCTAGTTACTCTACAATTTGGTTTTTAAAACTAAAGATAGTGACTTAAATTTTATTTATTATGAACCAAAGATTAATATTTTTATTTATATATTTTTAACTTTTGTTTAATTTTCTCTTGCATAAGCATATTTTTCTTTAATTTTTTTTTTGTTATTTTTTATGTGCATGTATTCCTAGAAAATTATTCATCAAAGCAATTGTCAGAAAAAAAACTCGATGTAAATCTTGAATAAAAGCAACTAAGGTAACCAATGATGTTTTCAATGGAATGTTTTCACTTGGGAATTACAGATATTCGCAATGAAAAAATGTATCAAAGAGAAACACTAGAATTTAAAATATACGGTGTTGAATGAGAGAGTTCATTTTATGAATTTCATTTGGTATTTTAATTCGTAAATAGAATAGTGATAAGATATATATATATATATATAAATATCTTTCAACACAAGCCCACGCATTTAATAAAACGTGAGAAACGTGAAATTTAACGTGAGAAATTGCGCTTTTCATGGCAGTAAAAATTAAAATAATTCTAAACAGATATTCAGAAGGACATTGTGAAAAGTGTTTATTAAACCCTTATCATAAACATTTTATAATTTAACACATCATTTAAGGCAAAAGAAATATTGAAAAAACTTAAAACTCATAACTGTAATCTCATAAATAAAGCCGGCAATATCTGTCATATATTCGAGAGAGAGTGTTATTTTAAAATCAATGTTAATTTTAATTCATAATTTCGACAGTTAATTTTTGAATATACGAATGTACACATAATGAATTTTTAATACACTTGTCTTTACTATTTTTCCAAATTATAAGATAAGTATATTTTGTAAATAAATCTCACATGCCGCAAAAGTATTCAAGAAGGGCAGCGGGTTGGCCACTCCTGGTTTAGCTTATAGTCTCTCATCCCTAGATGAAATCTATTTTGTGCATCCCGGTACATTAGTCGTCCTAAAAACTCTCACCAGGAGAGGAAGTATATTTCACGCACCTAGACCTTAGCTGAGTTTCGAGTTTTCATCTTAGAAGTTTCGTCCTTCCACAAATCTATAGTTATCTTAAAATGCGTTAAATATTCCTTATCGCTAATTGTATGGATGTGTTTGTGCGTGTATAAATAATGCTGTCAGTTCTGCAACATGATCTCAACCCAACCACACCCAGTTACAATATGGTTACCATACCAGCCCACAGCAATATTTCATTTTTATATTTATTTTCTAAGATTGTTAGAAATTTTTCAAAATAATTCTGGAAAAAAATAAATTAAAAAAATAGTAATGGTAGTTATATTTAACTTGATAAATATAAAGCAAAATATTATATCCCCATTTTTTGCTTTTAATGAAAAAAAACATAACGAGAATTACGTTCATAAACTTCAGATAAACAGAAATTTCAGTAAATTTTTAATTCACAGAATTTTTGCGAAAAGCGTGAAAAAAAATGGAAAAATAAAGTACTTTTATTTGCAAGTATTAATAAAAATTGAACGTTAGTAAGTTTTTCTTTTACGAAATGCAAAAATGTAAAGAAAATGTATCTAATTTTATTAAGTAAAAACAAATCTTGAAAGAAGCGTTACACGAATAAAATTAAAGTATGCAAAAGTATCTAAGATGCTGAGAATAAACATGAAAACTTAAACAATTGTAATTCTTTCGAATTTCCTTCCATGATAAAATGCAGAAAAGATATGTGATATATAAAATGGAATATTAAAAATACTCAATGCATTAAGTCTTTTTTTCATTAAGTAGCTTGTTTGATGATTAAAACTTAATCAAACGAAGTTTTACAGCTGTAGTTAATAAGATGTTGATTACCAATATTTTATTTATAAATAATATAATATAATTTATATCCTATTTCGAGTGTTATTGATATATAAATTTCAAAATGTAATTTATGCTATGTATTTTTAACAGGCCGATTTTTGATGGCCGAGTGGCTAGTGCTCTGTGCCACAGGTTTCGGGTACAAGTTTCGACAGTGTTATGGGTGTTTGTAGTGGTTCGGAATGTACTTTAAACCGTAAATCCAGGTCTAATACAGCTGCAGAGCGTTGAGCATAGGGCTGACATACACCCCGAAAAATAAAAACGTCTCGAAATCTTTAAGCAGGCAGACGGCTTTCGCCCATCATGGGTCTGTTGCTCCAATGATGGTGATGATTGATTTTAAACAAGCATTTGAATTTAAACGAATACGACAATAAATTTCGCAATAAATTCATGCCGTAATATATGAACTATTTTATTTTAAAGTTCGTAAAAAAAAAAATAATATCTTCAAGTTATTTATAACACATAGATAGACTATTATAGGTAAGTAAGCAAGTTATAGGTAGACTATTACGCTATCCAGAGTTCAGCACAGAACTACTACAGGCCAGTTACATCCATTATTTGAAACAAATATTTACAGAGGTGTGTATCTAGGTTATTAAGGACCTCAACCAACCCAACTCAAGAGGCCAGAGCGACCGACGGATAACATTAAGGATATTCGGGCCAAAAGCAACTGGTATAAACTTGATTAGCAATGACTAACCAAAAGCTTCCTTTATTAATGGTGGAACGAACGAACGAACATAATAAATATGTAAGCTGGTATGCCTATTGTTGGAATCGAGGAGGAAGGAAAGATATAAAGGTTAAATTTCGACCCCTTCGTTGTCAAAAAAGAAAAAAGTGTTTCTCAACTGAATATAGTAGCAATAGGCCAACTTAAGAACTTTATTGTAATTGTATTTACCATGTTTATTTAATGTATTTTAATTTAATATTTGTATTTACATGATGTATTTCATATATTTTTTACATAATATATTTTACATATTACATATCGGTTTTTCCTCATTTACCGTGTTTCGAAGGCAGATTTCTTAATTTCACAATATAGCATGTTACAACTACTCAGGTCTCCTACCTTAAGAAATTATATCTCTGCTATCCAGATTTTATGTTAAAGCAGATCTTGTCACGGAAAGTTACAAGTAGTTCAGCAGTAATATATTACATATACTTATTGATGTAATACAATGTAATTGACTACATAAAATGAATATTCAGTTATCTTAATCAGTTTTAATTATTTAATTCAAAGTAATTAATACACTTAATATAAACATAACACCTATTACTTTGCAAAATATGTTTAGAGAGATGTGTATATAGGTAGTTAATGCCCTCTAAAACCCAACGGAAGAGGTTAGAGGGGCCGACAGATTGATTTACAGAACAATAGCAGTTGGTATAAAACTTGATTAGCAATGACTAACTGAAAGCTTCATTGCATATACCAAATGAACATAATAAACCCGTCAGCTGGAATGGCTCTTCTTTGGACTCGTTGACGAAGGAAAAGTGGTGCAAATTCTTCAAGGCCAATTCGTTAAGGCTTCAACCATTTTATTGTCAAAAAAAGAAAAAGTGCATCTCAGCTCAGTATAGTAGCAGTAGTTCAACAGAAGAATTTTACTGTACCTGTATTTACCATGTTGATTTAATGCATATTATTTTACATATTTATATTTACATGATGTATTTTAAACATTTTCTACATACTATATTTTACACATATGTGCATTTTACATATTACATTTCTGTTTTAAATCATTTACCTTGTTTCGAAGTAACATTCCTTAATTTAACAACTTTACATGTAAAGTTGTACATGTACTTAGAACAACTTCTGCCAAATTCCTGACTTAAAAATTTAGAACTCTCCTTTTTCAGACTTTACATTAAAAGAGATCTTGTCAAGGAAAGGTACAGGTAGTTCAGTAATAATATATTATAGAAGTTTATTTATGTAATACAATGAAATTGACGACATGAAAGAATATTCACTTATCTTAATTAATTTTAATTATTTGTTTCTAGAAATTAATACACTTCATGTAAACAGAATGCCAATTACTTTGCCTGATTTTCAGAGTTTTGATTTTTTTAAGAAGCGTCTTAAGCCATTAAAAATGTTACTTCGCCGAGATTAGAATTTACATATTTCGTGCAATTCCACTTTACCAAATACATAATCATTAAGATGAACGAAAGAGGTTTACATTTTTTTTCATTCTAAAAAGATATATTTCTTTAATTTTGCATTTTTACAGTTTCATTATTATTTTTTTATAAAAAAAGGCTCCTTTGATGTATGTAACTTGCTAATTAAAATAGCATTTTGCATTTTTTTACTGTTTCACTTAACTTTTTTTCTTGTCTCCGTGATCCCCACCATTTGGCTAATGAATCTCATTCTGAATGTGATCTTGTTTTGTTAGCTAATTGAAACTATAATGAGAATCTTCCAACAATTGTTGAAACGTTAACTACTTTTTCTACCATCTTCTTTGAGTACGAATGCAAAAATATGAGATTTTTTGTTTCTCTGTGATCTTCGTTCCTTAATTTTTCTCTTCTTAAATAGTTTTATAAAAGCTCCCGATTAGTTTTTAAATTGTTCCCGCACTTTATGAAGCCAAGACTTCTTATAATTATTCTTCCTTTGCATAAAAAATCTCCAGAAAGAATAGTTCAAATTGTTCCTGTGGCAGTAGATTTAAAAGAGAAGGAGAGTACAATGTGAATAGAGCTATGATTTTTCGAACTAAGAGAGCTAGTTAAAAACAAAAACTTGGCAGGTCCAGAAATAGCTTATGCTGACTATCGAGTTTTCAACTGATAATTGGTGTTCTTTCAGAAATCTATAGTTATCTGTCTTTAAATGTGTTAAATATTCCATATCGATAATTGTATGTGCGTGTTTGTGCGTATATAAATAATGCTGTGAGTGCTCCAATCAGTGCCTCACGAATCTCAATCCAACTACACCGAATTAAAATTTATTAACAAATATATATTACCGAGTTACAATCTATTATCTCTTACCAACTACACCAAATAGGTTATACACATGCACTAAACAAAATATTTCATTTCAGATTTATTTTCTAATATTGTCAGAAAGTAAAAAAAAAATAATTTTTAAAATGTAAATTTAAAAAATATTAATTGTAGTTATGTTTATCTCTTTAAATATAAAAAAATGCTATATCTACATTTTCAGATTTTAATTTGAAAATGAAAAAATGCATAACGTAAAATATGTTCATAAAATTTAGATAAACAGAAATTTCAGCAAATTACACGTTCACAAATCTCATTCACAGATTTTCTGCGATAAACTTATGAAATAAAAGTAAAAATAAAGTATTTTTAGTTGTAAGCATTAATAAAAATTGGAACGTTAGCATTTTTATTTCTTTTACGAAATGCTAAAATTGTAAAGAAAATGCAGCTGATTTTATTAAGTAGAAACAAATCTGAAAAGAAGCATTAGACGAGGAAAATTAAATTATGCAAAAGTTTCTTAGATATAGAGAATAGACATGAAAGCAGAAACATTTGTAATTCTTTTGCATTTCCTTGCATGATAAATAATAGAAAATGCATGTGATAAATAAAATGGATTATTAAAAATATTAAATCCATTAGATATTAATTTCTTTAAGTAGCTTGTTTGATGATTGAAACTTAAACAAGGCAAGTTTTACAACTGTAGTTAATAAGATATTGATAATAAATATGTTCTATATAAATAAAATAACTTAACATTTTAAAACAAACAACAATAACTTTTTTTTTTGTCGTTTCATAATGTTTCGAGTATGTCGTTGTTTCTTATCCCACTTGGCTGGCCAAGCCCAAGATCCCATACGTATTCATGATTGAAGGGGAAGGAAGCAGCTTCTGTTGTGATGGAGCACCCGTAGGTAGAAGTCAGACTTTGGCTCCGTGACGCTCTTGCAGTCATAGGAGACCAGGACCTACTGCTTAAAGTGGATTCCGAATCACTACAAACATCCATGGCACCGCCGGAATTCGAACCCGAAACCTGTGGCACCGAGCTCCAGAGCGCTAGACACTCGGCCATTCAGGTCCCAAATTTGTGAATGCCAACGGCACGCGGTGTTCCCAGGTGGTCACCCACCCAAGTACTGACCGCGTCCAATGATGCTTGACTTCGGTGATCTAACGAGAACTGGTATATTCAGCATGGTATGGCCGTTGGCCGTTTCGAGTATAATTGATATATGAATTTCAAAATATAAGTGATGCTAATATTTTTAAATTAGCATTTGAATTTAAATGATTTCCCTACTAAATTTCGTTATAAATTCGTGATGGAATTTATGACCCATTTTATATTTAACTTCATTCCTATTTTAAAATTGGTATTTAAAAACACTATAATTTATTTGACATTCAGTTCTAGAGCGAACTTAATGTAGACTATTACATTGACCAGGATGAAGCACATAACTACTGCAAGATAGACACATCGCCAATTATTTGCAACATGTAAGGTGAGAATTTAGGAAGTTAATGCCCTTTACCAACATAACGGAATAGCCAACAGCAGCCGACGGATAGTATTAAAGATATCCCGAACAAAATCATTTGGTTTAAATTATGAAAAGCAATTAATAATAAAAATATTCTGTGTTATGCCGGAACGAAGATCATAAATCTGTAAGCTGGAATGACTTTCGTTGGAATAGAGGAGGGAATAAAGATTCTTCTAACTTCTAAAAATTTTAATTTCGCTCACTTCATGGTCAAAAATTAAAATGTGCATCTCAACTCACTGTAGTAGCAGTAGGTCAACGGAAGAACTTTTCTGTACATGAACATAACATTTTTATTTAATGTATTTTATTTTACATATTTGTATTTACATGATGTATTACATACATATTTTTTGCATAATGCATTTTACATATTTCGTTTCCGTTTACCATCGTTTACTGTCTTTCGAAGTAAGATTCCTTAATTTCATAA